>JACBKR010006417.1:0-12671 GCA_014218235.1 Colocasia esculenta
GATGCGATTTCTTAGCAAATCGTTCTGAGATCAAAATTGATGCGATCACTTAGCGAATCGTTCTGAGATCAAAATCGATGCGATCACTTAGCGAATCGTTCTGAGATTGAAATCGATGCGATCACTTAACGAATCGTTCTCAGATTGAAGTCGATGCGATCACTTAGCGAATCGTTCTGAGATCGAAGTCGATGCGATCACTTAGCGAATCGTTCTGAGATCGAAATCGATGCGATGCTTATGAAATCATTGTGAGTCCGAAATCGGTATGTCACTTACCAAATCCTTATGAATATGAAAGCGATAGATGTAAGGAAATCGTTATGACTATTGAAATCGATGCAACACTTATGAAATCGTTGTTCTGAGATCAAAATCGATGTGATCACTTAGCGAATCGTTCTGAGATCAAAATCGATGCGATCACTTAGCGAATCATTTTGAGATCAAAATTGATGCGATAACTTAGCGAATCGTTCTGAGATCAAAATCGATGCGATCACTTAGCGAATCGTTCTGAGATTGAAATCGATGCGATCACTTAGCGAATCGTTTGAGATCGAAGTCGATGCGATCACTTAGCGAATCGTTCAGAGATCGAAGTCGATGCGATCACTTAGTGAATCGTTCTGAGATCAAAATCGATGCGATGCTTATGAAATCATTATGAGTCCGAAATCGGTATGCCACTTACCAAATCCTTATGAATATGAAAGCGTAGAGGTAAGGAAATCATTATGACTATTGAAATTGATGCAACACTTATGAAATCGTTGTAACTTATGGAAAGTCGATATGTACTTGGATAAATTTCATGCTCTGAACTTGAAATGCTACAGTATAGTAAATACTTACATATTTCCTTGATTTTTCCTGACTTGTTCCTGTATCTTAGCTTCATAGAACTTGTTAGACACTAATTGTTAGGATATTGTTAATCACAAAAATTAAATAAAATTATATGGGGATGGACTGATCATCAAAACCATTATAATAACTGGTCTCCTAAGCTACAAGCTTCACAGGCTACCTACCCACGAAGGGTAACAGGACTAGCATTAGCAAGCCAATCGACCACACACTTAAACCATAATCGGAAGCTTCCCAAAGAAGAGTAAAACACGTGTGAAAGGTCACACCACTTGTAACATCCTGGGCTTTCCGGTTCCTCTGGTTGTGTGTTTGGATGACTGGCCACTAACACGTCTGCTCTGGGCGACGCGTTAGTGTCGCGTCGGAGGTGCCCGACGCGACAGTCATCTCTGTCGTGACCAGTGGTTCCGTCGTGTTCTTGTCGCGCCCGGTCAACGGGTCGCGACATGGTTCCACTTTTTGGTCATCTGACGCCTGTCAGAGGGACAGGTGTGTCAGGGCGACCTATCTGGTTGTCGCGGCGTCCCTATGGGACGCGTTCTGGTCACGGTGTGGGCGGCCGTCAGGTTAAGAGTGCTAACGCGACGCCCCGCCCCGTCGCGTCTTGGGGGCCGAAGGCTAAAAGCCTTGGACGCCGCCCCTTTCCCCTCCTTTGGCCTTTCTCCTTTCCCTTCTCCTCTCCGAGGAGGGGATGCTTTCCCCCTCCTTCTCCGGTGGCTTGGAGCTCGTGGCGGTGCGGCGGTTCGTGGTGGAGCGGCGGAGCGGCGAGGAGCGAGGAGAGGCGGCCGGGCTTCGTGAAGGCCCATTTCTTGGGTTTGGTTCTTTCTTAAGTGTAGGGATTTCTTGTGCCTTACCAATCCGGGTGGATTGGGAGCCCTTGCGTGCTTTACAACTTTCCCCATGCCCCCCTCCCCGTGGATGTGTAGATGTAGTGTGTGTGGCGACCCCGGGATGTAGTATCCCGGCGGTCTGCCTCTCGTCTGATGTCGCGACCGCCGTGCGCATCGCGACATCAGAGGAGGCGTCGCTTTGGTCGGGCGCGACCTTATCGCTGTTAGGTTGAGTGTGTATTTGAAACCTTTTAATGATGACTTTAATCATGACTAATTGACATCACTCATAATTGATTTGATGATGACTTTTGTACATTTTGTACATATCACAACAATGCTTAAACAACATGTTTTTGATGTTTAATATCTCACATTTTAATGATAATATCTTGTATTAATGGTTTACACTTTATATTTTCATGTTTACACAAATTTGTCACAATGGTGTCAACACAGTCCACATGTGGTGTCGACACAATGTCCTGTGATGTTGACACAGTCCACCTGTGGTGTCGACACAGTGCCCTGTGGTGTCGACACTAGATGACTGTCCCAGAAGCATGTTCTGAAGCAGTAGCCAGTGGTGTCGACACAGTCTGCCTGTGTGTCGACACAGTCTGCATGTGGGTCGACACAGTGCCCTGTGGTGTCCGACACTAGATCACTGTCCCAGAAGCCTAGTTTGAAGACAATGTCTGTGATGTCGACACAGTGCCCTGTGGTGTCGACACACTTCGGCTGAAACTCAAAAATGTGAATTTTTCTGGACACGTGGGAATCAAGGGATTTGACCTAGATTTACGTGCCCATGCACCCAAGGCACTTTATGGACATATGGGGCTATAAATACCCATGATCCTCCTACCCCAAAGGCAAGAGAGCCCATACACTTCCAGAAGAAGCTTTCTGGCGGCAAAAAGGGGTTTTCCAGATCTGGCTCCATCTCCAGAAGCTGCAGGCCATCCTTTCAAGAGGAAGGACGTGGGAATCAAGGGGAATCACTGGAGAGAAGTTTGTTGTGCTAGGAAAGGGAGCAGATCCAACTGAAGAGGAGCAGTAGAAGAAGGATTTCTGGCGTTTCAGATGCCATAAAAGCATAGCATCTCCGATTGAGGAGAATCTCCATCGAGTTCCATCAAGGCTCCTCAATTCAAGCATCTGCAAGACTTCTTCACCGAAGAACATCCAATTCATACCTCTTTCACCTAATTCTTGGAGTGTTCATCTTATTTCTTCTTGTGAGATCTGTACATGAAGTTCTGTACAGATTTCTGAGTTTATTGAGTCTGTGAATCAGATCATTGCTAGAGGATCTGATTTCTTTCGTGTTTGATCTAGCTTTTGTACTGTGAGCTGTCGAGCTCTGGTTTGTGAGTCGTCGCACTCACTGTGTGGTTTGAGCCGTCGTGCTCAATTTGGAGTCGTCGTGCTCCGGTTGTTGTTTGAGCCGTCGTGCTCAGTTTGTGAGTTGTTGAACTCAAGGTTGTGCGTTGAGCTGTCGTGCTCAAGGGTGTTTGGAGTCGTCATGCTCCGGTGTGAGTTGTACTCTTTTGAGTAGTGGAGCCTCACTGTGTGCGGGGTGGATGTAGGAATCACTGGTGTGATTTCCGAACCACCTAAAAATCCTTTGTGCAATGGTTTGATCTGCTTGTCTGCGCTAGATGCTTGCATAGTATTTCGCTTTCACAGTAAGTGTTAATTGCTTCACACATCATCTACACACATCCACACTTCAGATCAGTAAATTGTTTGTTTGAATTGATCTTTGATTCGAAGTAATTTTGAATTTCTTAAGCTTCCGCAGTAATTGGTGTCTGATCTATTCAACCCCCCCCCCCCCCCTTCTAGATCTGATCCATCCACCTATTCGATCCTACAATTGGTATCAAAGCAGGTTTTTTGTTCATCGGTTGTGTTTTTGGGAGATCTGTCTCTGTGTGCTTAATCGCTCTGATTCCATAATTGGTATCAGAGCGGTTAACCACTCTAATTGTTAGATCTAATTCCTTGTTACATTGATTCATTGTGATTAGATCTAATAGTCTTTTGAGTTTTGGTATAATGGCAAATTGCTTAATCTACATGATTTCCTGTTATAATTTCAGAGAAATCCCCAAGCTCATTTTCATCGGATTTTTCAAAGGATTCACAAAGAAAAGGAGAAAAAGAAATTCCCAGTACTTAATGGCAAAGAAGAGCTTCAATGAATCCAGAAAATCAACAATTCAAAAGATCAGAGCATTCTTCATCCTCTTCAGAACACAAGAGTTCAAATGGGTCTACAAGGTCATGTAAATCAATTCCAGATCCATTTATGTATTCTAATTCTGATTCTGATGCAGATGAAAGCATGTCTTATGTTGAATTGATTGAATTATGTGAGAAGATACAAAATCTTAATGCAAAGCTGAACACTAAGAATAAAGATTTGAAAAAGACTTTAAAATATTTCCATAAAGAAAGTGAAAATTTGAAAAATACACTTGAATTACTCCAGAACAATGATAAAGATCTTTCAGAAGAAAATAAGAATTTGAAAAATAAAGTTCAGAAACTGATTCTAAAAAAGAAAGTTTGAAACATAAAATCAAAATTTGTGAAAACAAGTTGTCCAAGTTGAAAGAAAATCATGATCAGTTGGAATATGAAAATCTTGATTTGAAAGATAAAAATGAAAAATTGATTGATCTCAATGAAAACTTCAAATTGATAATGATCAATTAAACAAACAGATTTCTAATATGGCTCATGATCATCAAATAAATGAAAGATGCAAACAACTTGTTGAAGAAAATAGTCATCTAAAAAGGAAGATTGAATGCTTGTTGCATGACAAACCATTGGACAATGACTGTAGCAATTTAAGTAATAAAATTGCTGATTTGGAAAACCAATTGCTCAATTTGAAAATGAAAAGAACAAGATGAAAAATGGTTTGGATGTCATGCTAAATAAACTTCAAATTTCAGAAAAAGAAGTTGTTGCATTAAAAGCAGAAAAATAGAAGTTTCAAGATGAATTGAAGAATACTACAAACACAAGTCTTGTTTCTGTAAAAAATAAGGAATATGAAAAGAAAACCAAAGTAATATTTGTTAAAGCTGCTGCGAACAAGAACTTTGATATCTCTAATGAAAAATCAGTGAAAGTTCATGTTCAGAAAAATATTCAAAAACAAAATGACAAAAATGACAAAAATGCTGCTAAGAAGAAGAATCTTGTTTCTGTGAAAAATAAGAAAATTGAAACAGAAAAACAGAATAATTTAACACTGGATTCTTCCATCTCTTCCACACTTCAGAAGTGCTTCAAAGGAAGTTCAATATTCACATCATGCCAAGAGCTACCAAAAGGTACCTTCTTCTCCTCTTGGTAAGCTTCCTCATAGGAAAAGGAGATTCCAGAAAATGCATACATGCCAAGGTAAGTACCAGGTAAGAAATGATATCATTTGCTTTAATTGTAATAAATCTGTCATTTAGCAAAATTTTGCTGGAATAGGGATCAACATTTCCATAAATATGCAAATCAGTCCAGTGCTTCACATGTCATAAATTTGGGCATACTTCTTGTAGCAACCTGGAAAAAAATTAAATACTTAAAAATTCAAAATAATAATTCTTTAAATTGAAATAATAGAAACATACGTACCATTATTGTATGTGCAAGAATACACCGGAAAATTCCGTAAAAATTATAAATCAACCCCAAATAATATCCCTAAGTGTTCCACGAAGAAATTCGTGCAACGAAAATCCGATTGGCTAAGAGTACGTCACAATGTGACTAATTATCCAAATTAGGAAACTAAGTCGGAAAACCGTTAACACAGAAAAATAACGCGCTCTTAAACTAAATGATCATGTTGGAGAGACTTCCAACATCATGTGATGATTAACCATTATCGGGTTTGGATCAATGGACCTCTCATAGCCCATGAATAAATTCAAATAATAAAATGCAATAAAATTCATAACTATATTATTCCCTAATTAAACAGGGAAAACCTATAAGATAAATTCCAATAAATAATGGGCTTGGTTAAGTGGACCCATTAGAAATTAGTAGGCCAAAATAAGGATTTTAAAAGAAGAATAATAGGAAAGTACTCTAAATTCGTAACTAAATTATTACCTAAATAGAAAAGGGTATTTATACATTAAAAAGGAAGTTTGAGTTAGAATTAGATTCCTAAACCTACCCTAATAGGTGGCCACGAATTTGGCTCCCATCCTAACCCAAATAGGAAGTGGAAATCTTGGGAGGAGGTTAGGAAGGAGGAAATTCGGAATTTAATAGAGTTAGAGTACTATTAGGAATTAGAAACATAACATGCATAAATACACATCTTAACCCCCTTGGCTGACCCTAGTTCGTTGCAAAAGGTTGTTGGACGTGGAGAAGAGGCTAAGGAGGAGAGGATCTCGTGGGGAGAAGGAGTTCTTGAAGCTTCTTCCTCGTTCTTGGAGTTCTAAGCCCTAGAAGACAAATCGAGTCAAAGGTAGGCATCTCACAAGCTAAAATTCTGAAATCTCGTCTGTAGGTTCTTCCTACCCTATTGAACAAAACCCCCAAGTTTCATATTTTTCCATCGATCAAATCTGTCTTATGAATTTTTAAAGTTCTATACACTTCATGACCCCGAGCCCTTTTCTTTAATGCATATCTTTGAATCCACTCGTCCTCTTGTCATGAAACTTTTTGAGTAAATACTGAGGGTTGATAGGCATCTTTTGCCCCTGAAAGCCCTAAATTTGATTCACTCTAGTGGGCGAATTAAATCATTTATTCCAATTTGCTCACTATTCTTGTTCTTCCTGTTTGCATGGATTAAAGCCTGTCGAATCCCTTGAAACTTTCGAATTCCCGAATATTGCATGTACCCTGGTCTGTTTAGAGTTGTTAGAAATTTGTTTCACGAATTTTCATGCACCATGTGATTTGTTATAAATTTTCGAAGCACCCTGTATCATTTTATTTCAAGTTGGCCCGCAATCCAAAGTCTGGTCTGATTCCTGTCAGACCCAGGCGCAGACCATCAGAAAGCGACGGCCCGATATGTCGCCTTCTGAGATCTGATTGCGACAGCCTACCCGTCGCATTCAGAAAACGACAGGTAAGCCGTCGTTATCCCTGTGCCTGTCCTGTCGCGACCCTTTCCCGCCTCTGTCGCGTTCACAAGGCCGTCGCGACAGTACCCATGTCGCGATCTGCCTACCCCTGTCGCAATCCTCATTGGCCTATGTCGCCTTCACAGGTTTTTGATGAAAATCCATAAAAAAATTATTTCTGTCGCCTTCTTACAGTTATACCCCCAGTAAAAACTTGTTTTAAAAAAATGGAGCTACATTGAATGATTTAAAATACATATTCACGACTTATTTCTAGCTATGATTTCTCTTACACATGCACACACATGAACCATCCATATGTGGCTGAAATTTGGCATAAAATATCTCATAATGTATCTGGTAATTTACTGCAATAAAGTATATTAATTGCCCTATTTTTTAAGGACTTGTATTCGTTTCTTGCGATGTTTATATACCGATATCGACGCTCCACTGTTCTAGAATTCCTCTAGAACGTCGAGCACCCGTTTTATATACACACTTTACTTGGCTTGTGGTGAACTCTCCGTCGGATATTCCTTTCGCCGGACTAGTGAACCCTTGCACAAGGCCTCCGTAAGTCTCCTCTGATCATGGATTCCCACATGGTCGACGAGCCGGTTGTACCCTAACACCCATTACCCCTTTAGGGATCGATATGATCCAAACGGCTATTAGAAGTTCGCTCTTACCTTGAATCACGTCGGACCTCTGGACTTGTGCATAACATGGCCAGCGGGAAGATCGTGAACTCCACCTGACTGCCAATACGACGTGCGCGTGTTGTGCAACTGTTACTATCGCTGTTTACTCGTTGTTTTACGTGATGTCCACTAGCTCTCATCTTTACTCTACTCGCTCACCTATTCACGTTCACTCTACTATCTCGTCTATTCATCTAGTGCTCTTATCTATTTCTTGGTACTCTCAATTGGCCATTAATTGATTGTCTAAAGATAAACAATATAACCAATGCCAGCGCAATAGGGCCCGATCAGGTCCTGGGGGGAGCGCCCGAAAGTGCCATTTGCCCGCGGGAGTTAAATGATCAGGATGTCGGCATTACATCCAAGTTCCATACTATCAAGATTAATATAAGACAATCAACACAAAGTGCTATATTCTCTCGTTGTCTTTTGACAAACAAGTTCCATACTCTCTCTCGGCTATCTTCGGATAACCAAAGTGCATTACTATCTCGATTGACAAGAAAGTTAATCAAAAGTGCTATACCATTCGATTGATAAGAAAATCAATCAAAGTGCAATTTACTCTCTATATGGCCAACTATTTTCTCTCTCCTTGCTATACATGTTGCTTGATATTGCTTGACGTTGACGCTATGTGCCATCGTGTTGTTGTGTTGCTTTCTATCGTACTTGATCTTGTTCATTGTACTATACTTGATTCATCTGTTATTTGAACCATGTTACTTGTGCTCTTACTTTCTCGACTTTACGTGACTCGCTCTATCTTTAGTTACTCTGCCATTTAATGCACTAATTATTTAAAGCCTGCCTGAGATTTAAGTCCTACTGGGCGTTATCGCTCACCCTTCGTTATTTGTCTTTGTGTCTCAGGTAAATCGGACTTTGACGTCACACACACCAATGGGACAGAACTAAGTGATGAGCGACCTGAAGTCAACTCATGAAGTTACCTTAGTACCCTGGAGTCTAGTAGTTATTGCTTTAGATTTCTTTTCGATGTAATGATGTCTTTGAGCCCTATGTATTGGCTCTGAATTAGTGGTTGTAATAGTCTTAGTGATTTTATAATGAAATAAAGAGTTTATTTCAATTATTGTTCATTAGATGCTTTGATGTTTGCAAAAGTATGCGCAATTGTCGTTACCATACTCGTTGTTCGCGTCTCCCTCCGATTTATTCCGCTGCTAAATTGGAGGGGCGTGACACTTCTAGGGAATGTTGGCATAGAATTGATAAACTTGTGCGTGCTTCCATGTTTCATGTTAATGTACATAAGAATAAAGATCATGTTCATGCTGAAAACACTCAGAAATTCCATGTACATGAAAATAGAATTGTTGCACAAAAGATCTCTTCTGAATTCCATGTTAAAAATCTCAATGATAAAATTCTAAAAAATAGAAAACAAATTGTTCAGTATGTTAGTGGTGCATTCTATACCAATAACTCTAAGATTAGAAACCAAGATTCTAGTGTTTCTAGTCTTCAGAAAAATGCACCCAATATAAAATCCTTTTGGATTCAAAAATCGTTGTTGCAGATTCATGGAAGATCCTTAGGACCCAAACAAGTTTGGGTTCTGAAATGTGCTGCTTGATTGCTAGATGCAGGGATCCTTGTAGTCAATTTCAAGATGAAGGCTTCATGACTAAGGCTACAAGGAAAGTAAGTGAAGAGAATGAAAGAAAATGAAAATATCACCAGGTAAATACTTCTGAGAGAATCCCTGCTAAATAAAAATTGAAATCAATTGGGACTCTTATGCAAAGATCAATTGGTATATCAAATGGTGAACTGTGGAAGGACAAGTCAGGCTTGTTTGGAAACTATCATTATGTGTGAGGAATAACCTCCGCCAAGTACCAATGATCTTCCTTGTGTAAGAGTCATTAATTTAAAAAAAAAAATGGTTGTGATTGAAACATGACTGCTTGTTTATTTCATTTCTTCCATGATGATTTTTGCTTGAATTACTTGCAAAAGTTTTCACATCATGCACATGTAACTAAGAATCATGATTTTGTTGAAAATGCTCAGAAACTCCATGTGAATATAAATTGAACATTTCATGAAAAACATAAATGCATTAAACAAAGAATAATTGTGTTATGGAACTAATGTTGCTCATAGTTCCATTAATGACAAAAGTGCATATATACTAAAAAGAAAATTCTCTTGGATTCAAAAATATTCATTGCTGCAATCTAACTCTTGCTCCACTGTAGGACCCAAGAAGGTAAGGGTCCTAAGGCCAACTTGATCAGCAAGTTGATGAGCCTTGTAGCCATACCTTTCCATCTGAAATCAAGACAATGGCTATGCAAGGCAAGAAAAATTGGAAACCACAGGTAAAATCCAAATGAAGACTGTTCAGGTAAAACCTCATATTATTTCCAGATTGAACTGCTTAAGTTAAAGAATATTCTTAGAGTCTTATCTGAACAATGAAGAGTGTGTTTTGATGTTGCTCCCAACAATAACTTTGTGTCATAAAAATTGGAATCATGTTTGTATTATCATGCTTGCTTACTGTGCCCATGATTCTATGTGCATATCAACTGCTTTGACTTATTGTATATCAAATGATGACATGTGGAAAAACAAGTTATGCTTGCTTGGAAACTATCATTATGCGTGAGTAAAATACTCCGCCAAGTACCAAAAGTCATGTTATCCTTAAGCTAATTGTGTGCATAATCATGTGTGAATTGCTTGCTAACTTTTTCATTCCATGCACATATTAAGGGGGAGTAAATTTGAAAAAGTGCAAAATTGTTCTTGAAAATGCAATGAATTTCATGCTAAAAATAAAGAATAATTGACCTTTTTGCAGTGACTATGTGGTATATCAAATGGTGAAATGTGAAAGGACAAGTTAGGCTTGTCTGGAAACTATCATCATGCGTGAGAAAAATTCTCCGCCAAGTATCAATAGTCTTTTTCTGCATAAAGGTCATCAAGAAAAATGAAAATCTCAAAAACTTTATTTTAAGTCTTTGAAACACTTTTGAGTCTTTGAAAAACTTTTCTCCTTCAATAAATTGCATGTTGATGTATGCTTGATCATGTTCATACTCTTTCTGTGCAAACTGCTTGGAATGAACATATCTGAATTGCTTAAAAGATCATTTCATATCATGCATATCTTATGGGGGAGTGAGTCAAAGAATCTTTGAGTGAAATGCTGGAGAAATATTCTTTCATATCTGATTTATTAAAAACGCCCATTCAGTTTGTTGACAAATGTTCTTGCAAATAATTCCTCACTCTCACATTGCATTGGCATTCTTGGTATATCAAATGGTGATTTGAAGAAAGACAAGTCAAGCTTGTCTGGATACTTTCACTATGCGTGAGTATATGTCTCCGCCAAGTATCAAGAGTCTTGTATGCAATTGTTGAGGGGGAGTCTCTGTCTTTCAATAAAAAATTCTTGTTCATTCTATTTTCACTTCATTCCATTCTTATTTCTTCAACAATCCTCATGTTCACCTTGTGAGGGGGAGATACATGGAAGGGGAGTCATTGTCACATTCTTGACTTTACTTGTCTATCTTGAACCCCAACTCATCAGAATTTTTGAGTCATTGTGCTATTTTCTTATGATAAATTAAGACATTGAAACTAAACTCATTGTGCATTTAGTTTAATTTCAAAGATTCATTATTATTTCAAGGTTAAGCAATCTTAATACTGAATGTTTTTAAAATGATTTGAAAAACACTATTATAGGCACATGAGTGGCTTTAATTTCATATGTGTATGTTTAAGCTTCATTTTTACCACATGCTAAGAATATTTTTTCTAAATTCGTAGTCATGACTTTTCTGGTCAAAGCAAACATATTCCTGCAAAACATCAAAAGAAAATGATCAACAATCTGGAAAGATACAAACAGAGCAATACAAATTCTTGAACCACTGAGTAACCGAGCCATTTCACCTAAAAAGTGATTTGTTTAGCGTCAAAAAGTGGAAATCAAAAATTTCAACTCTGTATAAGATAATGAAAGTTAAACCACTGAGTAATCAGGATGTCTTGCATCTGATCAATGTGATCTCTTGAACTGAAAGTGAGATTTAACTAAGTTATTCTTGTATTCTTTCCCATTAAAAATGAAAGAAAATCAAATTGACAGGATGGAAAAGCTTAAGACCTTAATAAAGTTCATGTATACTGAGTTTAGACCTATTATTCTACATTGTGTTACAATTAAAGCTCCTAACATCATTGTTAAATACTTCTGATCACTCATATAGTCACTTTTCTTCACATTGCATCATATTTTAACTACATTCAGATCATTATATCTTGCAATACTTTGTGTTGAGTGTGTCTTTGTGATTAAACTTTATTGCACAATACCAAACACACAATAACTTCTCTCATATGTCAATATCACTTTGCCTCATTTATTTTGATTATTTCTGACCATTCATTTCCTACATTTCATTTCTTGATCTCCTAATCTTTGTTTCTCTATCTTATCTATCTTTTTGATGCTGTCAAAAAGGGGAGAAAGTTCTTTAAAGGAGAAAGTTTCTTACGGGAGAAAGTTGTTCAAAGGGTGAATATGGTCAAGGGGAGTTATTGTAGTCAAGGGAGTCAGGTTATTGAAGGAGTTATTGCAGTCAAGGGAGTCAGGCTATTGAGAGATTGTGCATATATTTTGTCATCATCAAAAAGGGGAGAATGTTGGGTTGAGTGTGTATTTGAAACCTTTTAATGATGACTTTAATCATGACTATTGACATCACTCATATTTGATTTTGATGATGACATTTTGTACATATTAAATGATGACTAATTGAACATATTATACATTTTATACATATCACAACAATGCTTAAACACATGTTTTTGATGTTTAATATCTCACTTTTAATGATAATATCTTGTATTAATGGTTTACACTTTATATTTTTAGGTTTACACAAATTTGTCACAGTGGTGTCAACACAGTCCACCTGTGGTGTCGACACAATGTCCTGTGATGTTGACACAGTCCACCTGTGGTGTCGACACAGTGCCCTGTGGGTCGACACTAGATGACTGTCCTAGAAGCATGTTCTGAAGCAGTAGCCAGTGGTGTCGACACAGTGTGCCTGTGTGTCGACACAGTCTGCCTGTGGTGTCGACACAGT
>JACBKR010006418.1:0-12699 GCA_014218235.1 Colocasia esculenta
AGGGCTCCCCCTCTAAGGACTTCCTGAACAAGTACACCATGAGGTGGCAATCATACTTGTGGGAGCTGACTCATATACAAAATCCTTGATATGCACATAGGGGTCGCTACCCTAGAGTATGTCTGTAGACAAGGAGCTCTGACTGGGGTGGAACCTGGAGATACTGGATAGAGGGGAGAGGGATGTCGGTAACTTTTGAGGGTCCAGTTGCCTTCGGAGATCATGCAACTCCCTTTCATAGACGTCTACTCCACAAGGAAATCAGAAGGGATGAGATGTGATGAGCAGGTACAAGGTGTAGGATCAGATATGTGGATGGACGATCTAGAAGGGGGGGGGGGGGGTTGAATAGATCTGTCACCAATTACTGCGGAAGCTAAGCAAATAAAAAACTTACTTCAAATCAGAGATTAATTCAGAGTGGCAATTCACTGATCTGAAGAGTGAATGTGTGTAGATGATGTGTGAATCAATACAATTAGTAGAGATCGAACCCTAGGCAAGCATCTAGCGAAGACAAGCAGATCAAACCATTGCACAAGTGTAGCACCCGGAAATTTTAGTATATAAAGAAATCAAATTTAAATAAAAGTGTTGGAGGGACTCCAACATTATATATTAATGACCAATATCATAAGCGGGTCATGGACATCAATTGGCCCAATAATCAATAAAGCTAGAAAATGCATGGAAATTCGTAACTCTAAATAGGCTGAAATTAGAAAGAGGTAATTTGAGTTGAATTGGGATGCAATCATGCATTATTGACAACCAAATTCGTGCCTATCTATGGTGGGAGGTTTCCTAAAGTCTCACACACTCTAAGGGAGGAAAGAATCCTCAAAAGATAGGAAACTGCCTGTCAAAACCGCAGCTTAGCTTTCCTAGTATAATAGGACTCCTAAAACACCACGGTTGCTTAAATACTCTTCACCAAACCCTAGGAACGAGTTTTAAAACTTGCTGGGGTCGTGTGGAGAAGTTCTGGTGGCGGGGAGTAGGAGATCATCCACACCAAGTCGTTCTTCTTCCCCTGTTTCGTCTACTACGACCTGCACAGACCATCATCTTGAAGTCGACCAAAGGTGAGTCAACCTGAACCAACCTGCATGGCTTATACCCCTGGAAATAGGGTCAAGGCTACGTTCTAACCCAAGTGGAATTCTCAAATTCCATGCAGTATACTCGGAGCAGTAAGCGTTTTCCTCCGAGTGTCTGAACTCGGGTTTTCTGGAAAAATGAGACTTCTTCAACCCAGAAGGTAGGTTTTCTCGGGCCAAACCTTAATTATCCTATACCAATGTGTAGAGCATCAAGTTAACTTTCGTTTCCCACTGGTTCATCGAATTCTAATGGGTATTTTGAGTTATAAGTGTTTTTCTAAAGTCGCGCACTATTAGGGTTTTCCTATCTTCTTATTATGCATGTGATTCGAGACTGAATTTGACTAAACTGCCTTCACAAAAGTTTTTCTAATTGGAGTCACGATCATCTTTTATGTGGACATTTTGTCCAAAAGTCCTTGGTTAGAGAGTTACAGGGTGGGAAGAGGGTCACTGCATGATACTGGGATTTTGGGCTACACTTGACTTTTTATTCTTCATCTGTTTTCTCGGGATTCGAGATGGAATTAGATCCAACCCCAACATCAACGTTCTTCTACTAGTTGTCCTAGTCATCTTCCATGTTGAACGTTTTGTCTAAATGTCATTAGTAGAGAGTTATAAGATAGGTAAGTGAATCGCTGCATGAGACATGTTTTCAAGTCACACTTGACCATATGTTTTGTCATGGAGGGCAGCTAGTGTCGACACTACCTCATCTAGTGTCGACAACTATCCCAAAGCAGCCCAGAAAGTATTCTGGGAAGCTCTCTAGTGTCGACACTACTTCATCTAGTGTCGACACCCTGTCCCAAAGCAGCCCAGAAAGTGTTCTGGGAAGCTCTCCAGTGTCGACACTACTTCATCTAGTGTCGGCACCCTGTCCCAAAACAGCTCAAAAGTGTTGGGAAAGAACTCTAGTGTCGATACTACCTCATCTAGTGTCGACACACTGTCCCAGTTTTACCAGAAAGTTCTGGAAACTGATCTAGTGTCGACACTACCTCATCTAGTGTCGACACACTGTCCCATGTTTTCCAGAAGGTTTTTGTAACCTGTCTCTAGTGTCGACACTACTT
Organism: Colocasia esculenta; assembly: GCA_014218235.1. Lineage (NCBI taxonomy): Eukaryota > Viridiplantae > Streptophyta > Magnoliopsida > Alismatales > Araceae > Colocasia > Colocasia esculenta. The sequence continues at coordinate 2,183 of JACBKR010006418.1, forward strand.
GAACTAGTGTCGACACTATTTGACCAGTTTTTCATGTTTTTGCTCTGTGTGTGAAGCATGGTGTCGACACAGCATGGGTTGTGTCGACACTACCTTTACAAGATATTGCATATTTTGGGTCTGTTCAACATAATGTCTATTTATTGGCTTAAAAGTGGTTAAACCCATTGAAAAATCTTTAATTACATGAATATTATTCTAATTGCTTTCTTAACGATATGATCATACATGAAACTTGTGATTTACTCTTGTTACCATTCTAGCTTACTTTAAATGATCAATTTTATTTTAAAATCTTGTAAACCCATTTGCAGTTAAATGCATTGTTCATTGCTTGCCATCATGTTAAGTGTTTTCTGAGAGTTTGAGACCGACGGATTGTGAATTTACACATGTGCGTCTCTACACACTTATACATCTAGGGCGTGCACTTCCTTCTCTTCTTGTTCTCGTGAGGTGAATTGCCATCTAGACTAAAGCCATTAATGTAAAGATCAAACTAAATTGTAAATCTTATCATTCAGCTGCCGAATTTATCTCTTGACTATTGTCCTCATGGAATCATGTTCAATTTATTTATTCTTCTCATCATCATCATGAACATGACATTACACATGCTTATTTTTTTGAAACTCTCATTGGCCATTTTATGACTGTGGGTATCTACATTTAAAATTTACATGAGATGGCTGACAGGGCACGGAGTGTGTCAAGGGCTCCAGTCTAGCCCCATGACGGCGAGTCTAAATATACTATAACCATGGGGTATAATGATTACTGGCGTTGCATCTGCGCTGGGGTACTTTCTTGCTTGTTGAATGTTTGATACATAACCACATACACGTGTCTGGTGTACATTCTTGATGGATCTTTTATTGGTGTACATTGGTGTCTACGTGCCTGATTAGTGTTACTTGACGTGCTTGTGCAATCTTGCTTGCTTGCTTGCGTGATATGGTCATCCTGCATTATTGCAACTAGTGATATCTTGTTTTCTTGAAAACGATTGACATCCAGTGAAATCTTGCGTGCTTGTGCAAAGTGATATATGCTAGTTCTTTCTTGGCATCTTGTTCAAAAATCTTATTCTATCTTGTTCACTCTATCCAGCTTGTTTTATATATCATGTTTAATGAGTTTTGTTCGTACTTGCATACATTCATTGTACTTGCCTAGTTCTAAAATGTAATTACTTATATCATTGCCCGCACATTGAGAAATAAATCCTACTGGGCTAGTTTGCTCATCCCCTACCTTTTCCATCTAGGTGATATGAAGTTCAGAGGAAGAGCAAGTCGAGGATGGGAATGCTTCGAGTGATGAGCGTCCAATTATGAGTCTAGTTATCGTAGTTTATTTGAGAGTTAGAACCTGTAGTAGGAAGGATGGGTAATGTACTTTCCTTTTTATTTGAGTCTCAGTCTTGTACTAGTTTCCAATTTTTATAAGTTGAGTTGAAATTGAATACAGTTTTCATTGAGTTCAACGTTTGGGCCCTATTATGATGTTTGTGTTGATACACATTAGTGCGTGCTAGCTAGAGGCTTATTTGCCGACTGTCCAAATCTCGGGATATCGACTCGAATTATTCGAAATAACATCCGCTGCATAATCTCGGACGTGACAATTTAGTGGTATCAGAGCGTAGGAATACCAAATAGGATATGTCTCTGGAATAGGAGATACCTATGGAACCTAGGTCATGGAAATTAAATATAATACCTGGTGAGAATGGGTAGAGACTGGGAATATGTTATTAAAGAATAAAACACTCTACCCATTGATCTTATAATGTCTAGAGACATTAATTAGTTTCCATCCTTTTCTCAGGAACCCTCATAAACACTCTCACACAACTGCATGGCTCGCAACCAGTGGCAAGCTATGCAAGACACGGGTGGCTGGACTTACGCAGGCCCTGCAAAATGTAGTTCAGGCTGGAAATCAGGCTGCAGCTGCAAGGAATGGAGCCGGTGATCTGCACCGAAATTTTAGGAGTTTAAACCCCTCCTCGTTCTCTGGATCCCTGACCCAGATGAAGCAGAAAATTGGCAAGAGGAAATCGAAAGGATTTTCCAAGTAATGCAATGCAACACAGGGAGAAAGTGGTACTGGCCACTTTCCAACTTACCAAGGATGCTCGAGCATGGTGGAAGGCCACATCGGCCCACCTGCCAAACGTAGCTGAACTAGAGGGGCGGATTCCTGGAGATATTCGGGGAAAATATTTCTCTGAGAGAGTGAAGGAGAAGAAGCAGCAGAGTTTGCTACACTAAAACAAAAGAACATGTCTGTGGCTGAGTATGAAGCCCAGTTGCTCGTCTGGCAGTGTATGCCCCAATCTTATGGGCACAGAAAGGCTGAAAGCCAACGTTTCATGGATGGACTCAGGCCCATGTTCATTGAAAGGCTCGGACCACACAACATTCAAACTTACACTGAGATGGTCCAAAGAGCTCAGCTAGTGGAGGACACCATGGCTAAAGTAGAGAGCATGAGGGGCAAGGACAACTCTAAGCGGTCTTTGTCAAGAAGGGAGCACCTAACACTGTTCCCACGTTTCGTAGCAACAATAACAACTTAACAGCAACAACAAGAGGCCAATTGCTGGAAGAGATGCGGCGGGAGATAAAAGAGTCAAAGTGGAAGGTAGGCAGTTGTCTGAAAACTGCAAGTTCTGTGATAAACCAGGACACCGAGCTGAGGAATGCTGGAAGAAGCTCGGGGCATGCTTGAGATGTGGTGGTCGTGACCACCGTATTCCGGATTGTCCTATGCTGAAGGACCAGCCAGAGAGAGCCCAGAATGCACCACGGCGTCAGGGACGCCTTAATGCTGTCTTAGAAGCTGACCTACCCGAGGAAGGGGGTATGGTGGAAGGTACCATTTCCATACACTCTCAACCTGCATTTGTACTTATTGATACGGGAGCTGCATATTCTTTTATTCCACCACATTTGCTGCAACTTTACCTGTCAAACCTGTACCCTTGAAATCCAAGATTATTGTAGCCTCTCCATAGGCTCAGAATCTGAACTCACTCACTACTTGCCAAAATGTGAAACCATAATTGGAGGACACAATCTCCCTGCAGACCTTATCTGTTAGACATGAAGGGTTATGATGCCATTCTGGGTGTCGATTGGCTAATTAAATATGATGCCGATGTAAACTGTCGCCATAGGAGGGTCACTTTTAAAAGATCAAACCTTCCAACTCTATCACTACTTGGCACCCGTTATCACAAACACCCTATCTTGATATCCTCCTTGAAGGCTTCTAAGCTGATCAACCAGGGTTGTGATGCTTTCCTAGTTTCCGTCTTGGCTACTGAAAAGAAGAAACCGACCTTAGAAGACATTCCAATAGCCAGGGAATATCCTGATGTATTTCCAGAGGAATTGCCTGGTATACCACCTGAGGGGAGGTAAACTTCACCATTGAGTTACTCTCTGGAGCAGCCCCTGTTTCAAAGGCCCCGTATCGCATGTCCCCTGTTGAATTGCAGGAGTTGAAGAGACAGATCCAAGAACTGCTAGATCAAGATTTTATCAGGCCTAGTACATCCCCGTGGGGAGCGCCAGTACTATTCGTCAGAAAGAAGGACGGATCAATGAGGCTTGCATTGACTACCGTCAGTTGAACCAGTTGACAATAAAGAACAAGTATCCACTACCCGCATCGATGAACTGTTTGATCAGATCTCTGGCGCACATATTTCTCTAAGATAGATCTAAGATCTGGCTACCATCAACTAAGAATAAAGGAAGAGGATATTCACAAGTCTGCATTCCGGAGTAGGTATGGTCACTATGAGTTCGTGGTCATGCCGTTCGGATTAACCAATGCTCCAGCGGCTTTCATGCAACTTATGAACAGTATTTATAGGCCCTACTTGGACCAGTTTATAGTGGTGTTCATTGATGACATCCTTATTTACTCCAAATCCAAAGAAGAACATGAGGAACACTTGAAGGTTGCTCTGCAAGTGCTCAGAGATAACCAACTCTATGCTAAACTTAGTAAGTGTGAATTCTGGATGGAGGAAGTATCTTTCTTGGTCACATCATATCCAAGGAGGGATCTCTGTAGCCATCCAAGGTGGAGGTGGTAAAGAATTGGGAAAGGTCGACAACTGTGTCGGAGATCAGAAGCTTTCTGGGGTTAGCCGGTTATTATCGTCGCTTCATTAAGATTTCTCAAAGATAGCTGTACCAATGACCAGGCTTACCAGGAAGGAGAATCCATTCGCATGGACTGATGAATGTGAAGAAAGTTTCAGGGCATTGAAAGAACACCTTACCTCAGCACCCGTACTAACCTTGCCAACTGCGGGGGTAGTTTTGAAGTATACACCGATGCATCCGGGATCGGCCTTGGCTGTGTGCTGATGCAAGAAGGGAAAGTTATATGCTACGCATCCAGACAATTGAAGAAGCACGAGGACAATTATCCCGTACATGATCTGGAGCTAGCTGCTGTAGTCTTCGCCTTGAAGATATGGCGTCATTATCTATATGGTGAGAAATTCATTGTGTTTTCTGACCATAAAAGCTTGAAGTATCTGTTTTCTCAGCAGGACTTGAATATGAGGCAACGGAGGTGGTTGGAGTATCTCAAAGACTTCGACTTCACGATCCAATATCATCCAGGAAAGCAAATACTATGGCAGATGCTCTAAGTAGGAAAGCCAATGATCAATGTCAAGGTTAAAGTAGAAGAATGGAAGTTATGGAAGACTTCACCAAGTTAAATATTGATGCTGACATTAAGAGAAGGGATGCTTTGTTGCTAGTGTTAGAGCACAACCCACACTATTGGAGGACATCACAACACTCCAAGACAATGACCCTATAGTTGTGGAGATTAGGCTAATCTGGACCAGAGGCCAGATTTCTCATTAACTGAAGATGGAAGGCTATTGTTCCGGGATCGAGTATGTGTACCCGACCATGCAGAGACAAAGAAAATGATTATGGACGAGGCTCACAAGACCAGATATACTATTCATCTTGGAACTACCAAAATGTATCAGGATTTGAAAAGAAGCTTCTGGTGGCCTAATATGAAGAGAGAGGTGGCGAAATATGTCGCCCGATGCTTAACATGTCAAAGGGTCAAGGCAGAACACTTGCGACCCGTAGGTAAACTCAAACCCTAGAAATTCTGGCATGGAAATGGGAAGGTATAGGGATGGACTTTATTTCGGATTACCTAAATCTAGAGGTGGATTCGATGGTATCTGGTTATAGTCGACCGCTTAACCAAGTCAGCTCACTTCTTGCAGTGAAGAATAGTGGTCAATAGATGTTCTGGCTGCATTGTATGTGAAGGAAATAGTCAGATTACATGGAGTACCGGTGTCTATCGTGTCTGATAGAGACCCTAGGTTACATCCCACTTTTGGAAAGGACTGCATTACTCCTTGGGATCTAAACTAAAATTTAGCACGGCTTCCATCCACAAACAGATGGACAGACGGAGAGAACCAACCAGGTGATTGAAGATATGCTCAGAGCATGTGTCCTAGATTTTGGAGGTAGCTGGCATGAACACTTACCTCTTGTGGAGTTCGCCTACAATAATAGCTATCAAGCTAGCATTCAGATGGCACCATTCGAAGCACTTTATGGCAGAAGTTGCCGATCTCCAATATGCTGGTATGAGGTTGGCGAAAAACAAATGTTAGGACAGAGATGATGAGGGAAACCACAGAGAAGGTAAAGCTTATCAGAGAAAGAATGGCAATGGCGCAGCAAAGACAAAAGGCATATGCAGATAATAGAAGAAGAGACCTGGAGTTTCAGGTGGGTGAACATGTATTCTTGAAAGTGTCTCCAGGCCGTGGGATCAGACGTTTTGGCATTAAAGGCAAGTTGTCACCAGGTTTGTGGGACTTTCGAAATCCTTGAAAGAGTCGGCGAAGTGGCATATCGTCTCGCTTTACCACCGCAAATGGATGGAATACACAGGTGTCCACATATCCATGTTGAAAAAGTATGTACGAGATCCATGGCATGTTATAGAATACGAGCTTCTGGAGTTCAACAAAGACGGAACATATCAGAGAAGCCAATTAAGATTGTGGACCGGGAACTGCGCCAACTAAGGAACAAGGTTATCCCACTAGTAGGGTTAGATGGAATCAACTCATGGATGAGGACGACACGTGGGAACCGAGGAAGCAATGCGCAAAATATTCCGGAGCTATTCACAAGTAAGTACACCTCACTTGTACAATAACTTGCTATACATGAATTGGGGACCAAATTCTCTTAAGTGGGGGAGGGTGTAGCACCCCGGAAATTTTAGTATATAAAGAAATCAAATTCTAAATAAAAGTGTTGGAGGGACTTCCAACATTATATATTAATGACCAATATCATAAGCGGGTCAATGGACATCAATTGGCCAATAATCAAATAAAGCTAGAAAATGCATGGAAATTCGTAACTCTAAATAGGCTGAAATTAGAAAGAGATAATTTGAGTTGAATTGGGATGCAATCATGCATTCTTGGCAACCAAATTCGTGCCTATCTATGGTGGGAAGTTTCCTAAAGCCTCACACACTCTAAGGGAGGAAGGAATCCTCAAAAGATAGGAAACTGCCCTGTCAAAACGCAGCTTAGCTTTCCTAGTTATAATAGGACTCCTAAAACACCACGGTTGCTTAAATACTCTTCACCAAACCCTAGGAACGAGTTTTAGAACTTGCTGGGTCGTGTGGAGAAGTTCTTGGTGGCTGGGGAGCAGGAGATCATCCACACCAAGTCGTTCTTCTTCCCCTGTTTCGTCTGCTACGACCTGCACAGACCATCATCTTGAAGTCGACAAAGGTGAGTCAAATCTGAACCAAACCTTGCAAGGCTTATACCCCTGGAAAGAGGGTCAAGGCTACGTTCTAACCCAAGTGGAATTCTCAAATTCCATGCAGTATACTCGGAGCAGTAAGCGTTTTCCTCCGAGTGTCTGAACTCGGGTTTTCTGGAAAAATGAGATTCTTCAACCCAGAAGGTAGGTTTTCTCGGGCCAAACCTTAATATATCCTATACAATGTGTATAGCATCAAGTTAAATTTCGTTTCCCACTGGTTTCATCGAATTCTAATGAGTATATTTTGAGTTATAAGTGTTTTCCAAAGTCGCGCACTGTTAGGGTTTTTCCCGTTCTTCTTATTATGCACATGCTTTGAGACTGAATTTGACTAAACTCCTTCACAAACGTTTTTCTAATTGGAGTCACGATCATCTTTTATGTTGGACGTTTTGTCCAAAAGTCCTTGGTTAGAGAGTTACAGGCATGGGAAGAGGGTCACTGCATGATACTGGGATTTCGGGCTACACTTGACTTTTAATTCTTCATCTGTTTTCTCGGGATTCGAGACGAATTAGATCAAACCCCCAACATCAAAGTTCTTCTACTAGTTGTCTAGTCATCTTTGTGTTGAATGTTTTATATAAATATCATTAGTTAGATAGTTATAAGATGGGTAAGTGAATCGCTGCATGAGACATGTTTTCAAGTCACACTTGACCATATGTTTTGTCATGGAGGGCAGCTAGTGTCGACACTACCTCATCTAGTGTCGACACACTGTCCCAAAGCAGCCAGAAAGTGTTCTGGGAAGTCTCTAGTGTCGACACTACTTCATCTAGTGTCGACACCCTGTCCCAAAGCAGCCAGAAAGTGTTCTGGGAAGCTCTCTAGTGTCGACACTACTTCATCTAGTGTCGACACCCTGTCCCAAAACAGCCCAGAAAGTGTTCTGGGAAAGCTCTCTAGTGTCGACACTACCTCATCTAGTGTTGACACACTGTCCCAGTTTACCCAGAAAGTTCTGGGAAACTGATCTAGTGTCGACACTACCTCATCTAGTGTCGACACACTGTCCCATGTTTTCAGAAGGTTTTCTGGAACCTGCCTCTAGTGTCGACACTACTTGAACTAGTGTCGACACTACTTGACCAATTTTTCATGTTTTGCTCTGTGTGTGAAGCATGGTGTCGACACCAGCATGGGTTGTGTCGACACTACCTTTACAAGATATTGCATATTTTGGTGTTCATTACATAATGTCTATTTATTGGCTTAAAAGTGGTAAACCATTGAAAAATCTTTAATTACATGAATTATTCTAATTGCTTTCTTAACGATATGATCATACATGAAACTTGTGATTTACTCTTGTTACCATTCTAGCTTACTTTAAATGATCAATTTTATTTTAAAATCTTGTAAACCCATTTGTAGTTAAATGCATTGTTCATTGCTTGCCATCATGTTAAGTGTTTTTCTGAGAGTTTGAGACCGACGGATTGTGAATTTACACATGTGCGTCTCCACACACTTATACATCTAGGGCGTGCACTTCCTTCTCTTCTTGTTCTCGTGAGTGTGAATTGCCATCTAGACTAAAGCCATTAATGTAAAGATCGAACTAAATTGTAAATCTTATCATTCAGCTGCCGAATTTATCTCTTGACTATTGTCCTCATGGAATCATGTTCAATTTATTTATTTCTCTCTCATCATCATCATGAACATGACATTACACATGCTTATTTTTTTGAAACTCTCATTGGCCATTATTATGACTGTGGGTATCTACATTAAAATTTTACAGAGAGGCTGACAGGGACGGAGTGTGTCCAAGGGCTCCAGTCTAGCCCCAATGACGGCGAGTCATAAATATACTATTAACCATGGGGTATAATGATTACTGGCGTTGCATCTGCGCTGGGAGTACTTTCTTGCTTGTTGAATGTTTGATACATAACCACATACACGTGTCCTGGTGTACATTCTTGATGGATCTTTTCTTGGTGTACATTGGTGTCTACGTGCCTGATTAGTGTTACTTGAACGTGCTTGTGCAATCTTGCTTGCTTGCTTGCGTGATATGGTCATCCTGCATTTATTGCAACTAGTGATATCTTGTTTTCTTGAAAACGATTGACATCCAGTGAAATCTTGCGTGCTTGTGCAAAGTGATATATTGCTAGTTCTTTCTTGGCATCTTGTTCAAAAATCTTATTCTATCTGGTCACTCTATCCAGCTTGTTTAATATCATGTTTTAATGAGTTTTGTTCGTACTTGCATATCATTCATCGTACTTGCCTAGTTATAAAATGTAATTACTTATATCATTGCCCGCACATTGAGAAATAAATCCTACTGGGCTAGTTTGCTCATCCCCTACCTTTTTCCAATCTAGGTGATTATGAAGTTCAAGAGGAAGAGCAAGTCGAGGATGGGAATGCTTCCGAGTGATGAGCGTCCCAATTATGAGTCTAGTTATCGTAGTTTATTTTGAGAGTTAGAACCTGTAGTAGGAAGTGAGGGGTAAATGTACTTCTTTTTTATTTGAGTCTCAGTCTTGTACTAGTTTCCAATTTTTATAAGTTGAGTTGAAATTGAATACAGTTTTCATTGAGTTCAACGTTTGGGCCCTATTATGATGTTTGTGTTGATACACATTTAGTGGTTCTAGATGGAGGCTTATTGTCGACTGTCCACGTCTCGGGATATCGACTCGAATTATTCGAAATAACATTCGCTGCGTAATTCTCGGGACGTGACAACAGGATTTTTAGGTGGTTCGGAAATCACACCAATGATTCCTACATCCACCCCTCACACAGTGAGGCTCCATACTCAACTTGAGTACAATACACACTGGAGCTTGACAACTCAACACACTTGAGTTAGACAACTCACACACCAACTCTAGAGTACAACTGCAGCAGAAACTGAGCACATATCGCTCAAACACACAGAGAGTGTTCAACTCGACACAATCGAGCACAAAGGCTCACAAGACACAAGCTAGATCAAGAACAACATAAATCAGATCCTCTAGCAATGATCTGATTCAGAATGAATTCATTCACAGAGACTTGTGCAACAATTTATGCACAATCCCCCAGAATGAATCAGAAGAACACTTGAAGAGTAAAGAGAATTTGATACATATTATGTTCTCCAGTAGAAATCCCTTGCAGAAGTTTGGATTGAGGAGATCCTTTGATGCTTTGATTCCTTGGGCGATGCTCTGCTACAATTGCCTCTGAATCACCCATGAATTCTCCTCAATTGCTTGCTTCTGCGGGATCTGCTCCCTTGAGAGATGTTTCAACCTCTTCTGATGATCAGTCTGTCCCCATGTAACTTTAATTAATTACATTCATATAAATAATTTTGATGATTCAAAACCAAACAGAGCTTATCAATTATATCTAATGAATTTTCTTAAGTCTTAAGTACAGGAAAAATACCAAGGTCAAACAAGCCAACAAAAGATATGCATTACTTCTCTGAAGCTTTAATATCTTCAACATATTATTTCTCTAAGTCTAGAACGATTCCTTATAAGCATATCGATTTCAATAGAATTATCATAACGATTTCCCCTCTGACTGAAAAGTCATGTTGTTTCAATCAAGTCGATGCCATAACGATTCTATAAGTCATCGCAACGACTTCTTCAGAAAGCGTAACGACTTACTGTCATAACG
>JACBKR010006419.1:0-12563 GCA_014218235.1 Colocasia esculenta
GGGTCTTTAGTGGATCCTTATTGGGTCTGTAGAGGTCCTTTAGTTGACGGCCAGGGCTTGCCGTTAAGTCTGAGTCAGCGTCCAGTGATGTGGACGTCTGAGTTGAACTCAGCGACAAGCTATGTGGACGTTAATCTGTAGGCGGTTCAGTTGGCGGCCATTGATGTTGACGTCGACTAACCAGTCCTGTTGAAATAGGGCAGCCCGAGAGCAGAGTTCCTTCTTCTCCTTTTCTCTCCTTCCTTCCACCTTAGCCTTTCTTGATTTCTGTAGCTTCTGTTGAGTAATTTGAGCTCGTGGAAGCCCCTGGATCGTGTGGCGTTGCTAGATCGGGCGGGAATCGCAAGGTTTTGGCGTGATTCGCGCGGAGTCTTTGGGAGATCCGGCGCGATTGGTGGCTGTTTGGGATTCTTAAGGCGTTCTGAGGTAGGGACTTAACCCCTATAACCCTCCCCAGCAAACCAGCATGTCCAATTAAGCAAATTGGTGTGTAATTTATGGTTTAGGGTTTGGGTTGTATCATGCCGGATTTGGGTAATTAGAAAATCTAAGTGTTAGAATGTTAGTTAGATGTTCTGGTAGTGTAAACTGATGTGAGGATGTGTTTTCCCTCCATCAGTCAGAATGTTTTTAGTATTTCTGCCCTTTGGGACTGATTCGGGTCAGTTCTGGGTATGGGAGCTGAAGATATCAACGTCCACATCTGTTGACGTTGAGATCTTCAGGGTGAATTAAACGACAAGGTCGATTGCCGTTTAGTTCCTCTTAACGACATGAGGGTTGCCGTTTACCCCATGTTGGCGGCAATCGATGTGGCCGTTTATATCCTGTCTCCCAGCAGACTTAAGCTGTGTGATTAGAGGCGATTGACATGTGATGTCCGCCCTAATAGCACATATGGGCCAGGCTTAGAGTGTGACTCCGCCGTGCATAGTAGTAGTTGTTTGTGGCACGAGGTGTTTACTACTGTACGGGGTTTCAGACGTTGAGTGTGTTCCGTCTGTTGTACGCGCGTTGCGTTACCGTGTACCCGTTTCTGTTGTGTTACCTAGGCGTGGGTGCGACTCCGTCTAGACGACTAGCGTGTGGTTTGTCCTCCGCTAGTGAGCCGGGACATAGAGTGCGACTCTGTCCTGTGCGTACTCCTTTTGGTGGTTTTGAGCCGGTCTCCGTGGAGCCCTTCTCTACCGCTAGGGTCAAGCGTAGGGGAAAAACCGGTCGTGGACCGACGCGAGAGAGAGCGTCTGTAGTGTGCACACGTGGCTGGGTTTGAGAGCCTCTGTGGTGACGGGACGCCGAGCCACAGACCCTAGCTGAGTCCTACTTGCTGTGTGTGTGAGTGTGTGTTACTGAGCTGTGTGGTTTACAGTTTTGTGTGGTGCGACGTGTACTTACTTTCTGTTTTTACTTTCCGCACTTTAGACTGTTACTGTGGGGTTACTTTTCCCTACTGGGTCTCTTTCTTGAGACTCACTCCCTTCCCTTTCAGGTGGGTCTTCGTCGACTCCCGTTCCAGGCGAGTCTAGCCACTCCGGTGTTGGTGCTCCCTAGCTGCAGTGAGTAGTACCTTTTTGCTGTACTTCTGTACTCTGTACTTTGTCTCAACTCTGAGGTTGTATATGATATGTTCATATAGTGGAATTTTACTGCTTGCATGGTGTGTATCTTCTTACATATATCTCCTCGGACTCTAAATTCCTACCCTTCCGAGCTTGTCTCGTGGGTTAGCGGGTCAGAATTCGGGTTACCGGTTGTTACTGGTAATGCGGGTTCTGGGTCGTTACATCTTTCGTCATATTTCGTCAAGATAATAATTTCCTCATCAACTCAGAAAAAGTTGTGTCTTTCTTTACACGCAAAATACGTACAATGCCTCCTTCAATTGAGGTTTATGATCCTCAATACGTAAGACACCATCATAATAGCACATTAAAGAATATTTGAACTAGTCATATCTGTCATTTATAGATAAATAAATCACATTTTTCAAACAAGAATATTTAAACAAATCACATTTGTCAAACAAGAATCATTAAACAAATTACATTGTCAAACAAGAATAATTAAACATCAAATTTATATATATCTAACATTCATAAAAATTTAATATCAAATATAAATAAAAATATTAAATAATTAATTAACATATCTGGTTCCTGGTCGCGGCGGGCTGGGGGGTTGGTGATGGGTGAGTGGGGCGGTCGTGTGGTGGGGGGGAGGTGAGGGAGAAGGGGAGGTGGTGGAGATGGCGTCCGGGTTGGGAGGCGGCGTCCAAGTTGTGGGAGGTGAGGAGAGGCAGCGTTCGAGTGGGGGGGATGTGAGGGAGGAGGCGGCGGCATTCTGGTGGGGGGGATGTGAGGAGGAGGTAGCGTCCTGCGCGGGTGAGCCAAGCGCCGGCGCGAGCTGGTTCGACTGTAGTATGGTGAGGAAGAGAAAGGGGGTTTCGGGGTGAGGAAGAGGGGGGTTTAGGCCCTACGGTGGTGGTTTTAAGGGAGGCTGTCGGCATTGGGAATGCAATGCCGACTTTGAAGTCAGCATTCTCAACGCCGACTCCGAAGTCGGCATTGAGAATGCCAACTCCGAAGTCGGCATTCTCAACACCGACTCCTTTTTCCACCCTCTCCCAGTCGCCGGGTTGCCGACGTGGCAACTTGGTGACTATTTTGGATCAATTTTAAAATGTGATTATTTAAATATTTCCCATACAACTGTCTGTCTATTTTTAAATGCTCTAACGTTTGTCTGTCTGAACTCTTCTATGCTTTATATATTTTTATCTCACCTACCTCCAAAACAATAGAGGCATCTGTGTTCTTTTCATGATCTTCCAGATACGCAGCTACCCACTAAAGCCTACTAAGCTTTCAGTCATGGTATGAAGTTTGCAGAACATTTAATGAAGTTATCTATAGAACCTTGAAACGATCTGGATAGCTTGAAGCCGTTGAAGACCTCAAGAGTTGAAGAACTGATGGACAACTCAGAAAGATCATAGTTTCATTACCCAAGATTCAAACGGCTATCTTTCAAATGGCTACTTTCCAACGTTCAGTTTCAAATGGGAAGCTCAGTCTCTGATGCTTATATATGAACTGAAGTTTGAACAAGAAAAACATAAGAAATAGATAATACAAGAGTGTGAAGTAAGCTAGATACAACTATATACGCAACCTCACCCTCTACAGAAAAGAGCAAGAACAAGAGTTCAAGATCTGAAGAGAGCCTGTTGTTCTCAACCTTCGACTTCCCAGTTCTCTTGTTTTCTAGAAGTCTTTTCTTTGAGTGGCCTTCTGTAAATCCAGATTTTCTCAGTCCACTCTCTTGAGTCAGAAAGAGTTAGAGCTTCCATTCTTACTTGTATCTCTTTCTGATCTTCTGTGTTTGCTCTTTCTTCTGGGCAGACATACAAGTATTTTATTTTCTGTAAAAGATAACCAACGGGAGTTTATTCCCTGTAGTGCCCCTCTTGTGAAGGGAAGACCTACTGGTGTAGGTGGTCTTTGTACCCCTTTCTAAAGGGAAGACTTGCTCAAGTGCAAGTGGGTTGTAATACCTCTCAGGTTGAGAGAAGGACAAGTGTTCTTGGTAATTAATGAAATCTCAAGAGGTTGCTTGGGGACTGGATGTAGGACTTCCATGTGGGAATGGCCAAACCAGGATAAAATCCTTTGTGCACTTGTCTGATTGTTTCCGCCAAGTTTAACACTTGTCTCACACACTACACTAAGTTCTAACAACTTTACTTAGTATTTTTCAGATAATTTTTAAAAGGTGCAAAGAAGTCCTATTCACCCCCCTCTAGGACATCTAAAGCTCCATCTCGATCCAACACATGCCATTTTGTATAATGTTTATTTTGTGACTATTAGTGCAGTATTTGTCTTTGCAATTATTTTAGTTTTTATATAACTTTCATGGACATCTCTTTAACCCTTCTAAGCTTTGGCTCGTGGGTGGACGTTTAGGATTCGGGTCATATTAGGGATTCCTGGCTGGTAAGCTCAGATCTTGGGTCATTACATTGAGGACTTAGAATTCTTCCTCTCTCTCATTGGTGTTATAAAGATGATCTTGCAATTAGGCCACGGATTGAGTTTTTGGAGATATTCTTAGGCTTTTATGCAATATGACATAAGCGAGAAATTGATTGGTTGAAGCTTTGATTCATGTTTGTCAATATGAGTGACATATTTTATTAGTCACACAAAACCACATTCAACAAAGTTCATGACTTAATGTGATGGGTAATATAGAGCATTTTCGTTCAATGTACAATGAAAAACATTTAGAGTGTGAGGTGCAACCTGCAACAATCTCTAAGAAAGTTTGCAGCACATATGAAGTTTTCACCACAATAGCAAAACAGAGAGGAATAAGGGATGCCTAGCTCAACCTCTTCATTCGAGAAGAAATAGGTCGACTCTGACCTAGTCGGTGAAGGCAAGAAGATGCGACATAATGGTCACCCTAGGAAACTCTTGGGATGTTTGAAAAACCTCTGTAAAAGAATGAGCGGGAGCAAAAAGGGTGGGGGTTGCAACCCCCCCCAACAGCCATGGCGGGACCTAACTAGATGAGGTCAGAAAGGGTGGATGCCGAAGAGAGGGATCTCATCGACAGCGGCAAGGCAAGGTCGGTCAACCAGGAGATAGCACTAAAACCCATAGCATAATAAATTACATGAGGAATGACACCTAAGCATAATAATATTGTTGAGTGGGATATGCGGCGACATATTGACCAATCAAGTCCTAAACAAATAGCTACCCATACAAGTGGAAAATAAGAATTAAATAAAAAATAGAAAATCAATATTTCTCTTTCACAAGAAGATTTCATAGGTTCATCAAACATCTATTAAGAAAAAAACACTTACAGGGTGTTTGATTGTAATTTCTTACCTCTCTTTTATCTAAAATTTAAAAAAGAGAGAAAATGTTCACTAACACATGTTTGGTAAGACAATTTTTTTTTAGGGAAAGAATCATACCTGTATAAAACTCTCTAAAAAAAACAACTCTACCCCAGTTTTTTTTTTTACTTTCACTCTGTGCTCCTCCTCCTCGCTCTCCCCCCCCCCCCCCCCGCCCTCCCCCTCCCCCCACCCGGCCCCTCCCCCCCCCCGCCGTCCCCTCCCCCTCCCCCCCCTGCGCCCTCCTCCTCCTCCCCCCCGCCGGCCCCCTCCCCCGCTGGGCCCCCTCCTCCTCCTCCCCCCCACCCCCCCTGCGCCCCCTACCTCCCCCCCTGCGCGCCATCCTTCTCCCCCCCTCCCACCCACCGGACCCGCCACCCCTTTGCGTGCCCTCCTCCTCCCCCCCCCCCCCCCCCACCCGTCGAACCCCACCCCCCTGCGCACCCTCCTCCTCCCCCCCTCTGCGAGCCCTCCTCCTCCCCCCCCCACCCGCTAGATCCGCCCCCCCTGCGCGCCCTCCACCTCCCCCTGCCCTGCGCACCCTCCTCCTCCCCCACCTCCCACCCGCCGAATCCGCCCCCCCCCTATGCGCCCTCCACCTCCTTCGCCCCTGCGCGCCCTCCTCCTCCCCTTCCCTCCCCCCACCCCACCACCCACCGAAACTCCCCTCCCCTGCGGCCCCCTCTCCTCCTCCACCTCCCCCCCACCCACCCTGCACGCCCTCCTCCCCCCCCCCCCCCACCCACGCGCCAGACCCCCCCCCTGCGCGCCCTCCATTTTACATATTTTTTAAATTTTGATACTTTCTTCTAAACAACTTAGTATTTTTTTTATTTTAAAATTTAAATCAAAATAGAACACATCATTATTTTTTAGATAGAAAAATTTAAAAAAAATTACTCCCAAACTCCTTATTAATATTTTACTAGTCGGGATAAAAAAATCACTTGACCAGTCACAAAATTGATTGAGGTGCGCGGACCCCACCTCTTACATAACTATTTTTAGGTGTAAGATTCACGTCTACCTGCGGCCAATCTTGTCAATTAATTTTGTTACCAAACCAACTAAATATAAAATATTTATCTTCATCAAATAAGTTATATATATATGAGAAAGATTATTGTACTTGCACATTCACTTTAAGTGCAATGTGACTAGATAATAGTTCATGTGACACTCCTCACATAAAAGTGATAAAGTGACAATCCAATTGTTGTCTAGTCACAAGTGCAATGTGCAAGTATAATAAACTTTTCTATATATATATATATATATATATATATATATATATAGAGAGAGAGAGAGAGAGAGAGAGAGAGAGAGAGACTGTTGCAGCGCGAGGAATGATAACGGAGGGAGCAGGAGGAGCCTGGATCGTAGCACCCGCCGAGGCTCCAGAGGAGGATGAGGCCCACGCCAACGAAGACGACGAGGGAGTTACAGCTCCCGAAGCCGACATGGTGGGGTGGGGACGAAGGAGTGGGGAGGGCACCGGACGCAAAGGAAAGGCGAAGGCAAATCAACGCGAGAGAACAAAAAGGGCGATACGACTGCGAGTTCGTGTCCCCCTCAGGGGCGGTGGGGGGGGACGGAGAACACAGTGTTTTGGATGGGGACCGATGGAGGAAGTAGGTGTGGACGGTCCAGAGCCGGCAGCTCGGCGTGGGCAGTGGAGCCCCACCCCCCCGCGCAGGGCCCCCACTTGTCCGGCTCCCACCGCACGCCGCTGCTCTTCTGCCGCCGGTTCGTTCTAGTCCCGACCGCACCCGGGTCCACCCGACGCCAGTGAGCCTTCTTCTCTTTTCCTTTCAACCCCCCACATCGCAGCAGCTTGCCAGGCCCCTCCTTGCTCCCCACGCCGGAAACCGCCAAGCTTCCTTTTACAGTGCCACACCTCTCTCTCTCTTTCTCTCTCGTCTGGCAGCTTCCAGAGCCCGATACCCCGCCCTTTCTGGTCCTTTTGGGCTCTTTTTTTTATACGTTTTAAGCATGGAGTTGTTTCTAAAAGATGGCTCTTGTCTCGTGAATTTTGCAAAGAGTGATACTTTCTATCCATTTTGAGAAGTGCTCGATATCGTCTATTCGTTTTTTAAACACAAACAGGTTGATTCTATCGTTAACATAGTAATAATAGAGTCTACCTCCGTTTAAAAACAGACGTTGCTTAGATGATGCTTTCGACGAGCAAGAGGCATTTGTTACCTTACACACGTACGTACCACTCTCGTTGTTGGAATGCTTTCAGAAATATTGATCTTTACCTGTACACCATTCCGTCGTCATCCTGATCACTTCAACTAAAACAGGAGATTACAACCTAGAGAACTTGTGCGAAGTGGGCTAAATCCGTAACCCTGCTATTACATTGGAAAGAATGAGTTGTACCATCTGAAAATAGAATAATTTAGTGCACTTAAATTTTACATTTTGTACTTATATTTTTTGATTTCCATTAGATTGGTGCATTGTACTTTTTTCGCATTAACCAATGAAAAGGAGACGAATAAGTACAAAGTGCAAAACTCAAATACATTAAGTTCTTCTTATTTGAAAAATGTCACTCCGATATATATCTCACATACGATGTACGTAGTTAATTACGTATAACTCTACTAGTTCCAGCGACTGATAGCTGGCCAGTTAGACAACATATATAGTTAGCTGAGAAATATTATACTCTCGATTAATTGAAAGCATAATTTGACGTGGAGGAACTGTGCTACTCTACAGTGCGCCATATAGAGGGGGTGCAACTTCAGATGCATTTAATAATACATTGGTGCACATAAATAACATTAGTGCACACAAATAGTATAAAAAGACACACAAATAATTTTATTTGTGTACATTCTTATATTATTTTTATATATTAATGTATTATTTGTGTGTATTAATATTTTATTTATGTGCACTAATACACTACAAAAAATTTATGATTTAGCGACGGAATTTAGCGACGAAAATTTAGTCGTCGCTAATCCGTCGCTAATTAGCGACAAATTAGTGGCCTCCACCGCCAGGACGGATTGGCGGCGTCCCTAGGTCTGTCGCTATTTAGCGAGGGATTAGGGACGGTCAATTTAATATCCTCGTTCGTCAGGGACGGATATTTTTCGTCCCTAATTAGCGACGGATATTTTCTGTCCCCACTCTACCGCTAGTTAGCGCCCGCCATCATTCGCCGCCATAGCTGCCGCTATTTAGCGGCGGATTTATTTTTGTCACCTGTTAGCGACGGAATTGCGATGGACAGTTTTGGGTCGCTGATCCGTCGCTAAGTAGCAACTGAGTAGCAACAAACAAAATTTCTGTCGCTAAAATATTATAATATATATAGTAGTTTTTTTCTTGTTAAGTATATAGTAATTTTATTATAGATATATTGATAGATATTATATATATTATAATTTTATGTCATATTTTAAGTTTAGTGAATATATGTATATTATATTGTTATATATATTTTATTTGGATATTAGTGAATATACATTAAATAAAACATATTATAATTGCAGGGGTTGAAGTCTAGGTTGGATCATACATCTAATGGTTGGGTATAAACTGATCACATAGAAGTGTACTCATGAAGTCTTATCTTTATTTTTCTTGTCCTATTTTGTTGAGGTAGATTGAGAGAGGAAAAAAGGAAATTCTAACCCATCTTTTGTTTACCGTCTGACGAAAAATGATGGCATATATATGTACTCTCGAGCTTTTTCTCATAATTTCCTGCATGCCCATCTAAAACTTTTATAATTTTACATCTTTGCTATGTTGTGAACATAATATCCTTCCAATTCTAATGATCTTGATCCAAGTGATCATATAACCCAAACAAAGTTATTTATTGTGAGAATTCGAGGTGCCAACGGGCCGGGGACCCAAGCCAAATTGTAATAAACAAAAGTCCAAGCCGGCCCATCTGAAGCTCGGCCCATCTGGTTGGTCTATCCAAGAAAAATTGTTGCTCATGATACTGTGACCAATGCTGCTGCATTTGCTACTGCTGTTGCACCCTACATGAAGAGAGAGTGATCTTTGGAGGAGAAGCTGGTTTTTCACTGCTGGGAAGAGAGTGCATGGAAGGAGCATTATTCACAAGGATACTAGAAAAGGAACTGCTAAATATTAAAAAAAATTTAAAATTAAAAAGTGTTGGAACCGAAATCTCTTTGAGCGGGCAAGGACCGAGAAGGGTCAACTCCAAAGACGTCTGAGAAGTTGATTGGTCGAGTGTTGATGTTGCAGTGGGAAACGAAGTTGTTACCTAAGAAGACCTGCAAGGAAGTAGTTCGGGGTGTGGATTCCCTAGGTCGACTTTTCGACTCGCAACTTTGATCGAGTAGAAAAGATAAGAGAAAAAGTAAGTGGTTGAGAATTGGATAGAGAATGTGAAGATCCGAGAGCTACCGAGATTAGTGAGAACTCTATATCTCTTTTCTATGCATCTTGAACTTGTTTTATAGTCGTCTTGGTAGGTCTTCGCAGCATCAATTGTTAATAGGCTGCAAACAGGTCGGGTTCGGAATCGGAAACACAGATTCCGATTCCGATAACCGAAATATGATTTCGATTCCGATAAGAATGGTTAGCTCCCGATTCCAATAATATTACCGAACCGAAATTCCGATAAGGTAAGGTGTTTACCATAATTTTACCTTGATTTATGATAATTTATCGGAAAAACCGATACCGATACCGATTCCGATTATTTTTTTCAATTCCGATTCCGATAACTTATCGGAATATCCGATACTGATTCCGATAAGCTATCGATATCATTTTTCGATTCTGAAACCGATAATTTTTATCGCATCGGATCAGAATATCGGAATATCGGGTTTCCGTTACACCCCTAATTGTTACCCACTAGATATGGCTCTTCTATACGTTATGGAAGAGAGCCTAGTCATAATGGACTGCACAGATGACCTGCTTGTAGGCTGCCAACGGGTCGGAGTCGGAATCGAAATGGGTGTTTCCGCTTCCTCGCTTCCTATAAGAAATTTCGGAGTCGGAAACGGAAAAGTTTTCCGCTTCCGCATCTATTTCCGCTTTCTATCGGAAAATCGGAAACGGAAACGGAAACAAAACGGAAACTTCGGATGTAACAACATTTATACAATTAGAATTAATTTATAAATTTACAAGTATATTATTATTAAATTTATGAATAGTTTCAAATGTAAGTTTAATAATCTTTTCTACCGTATCTTCTTCATCATGTACATTATAATGACCCTTACTAAATGAAGTATAACAGATCAATTAGTATGGTAAATCATATAGTGATATATAATGGTTGAGTAATAGATATCAATATATGTAGATATAAATATCATTAGAGAAAAAAGCTGTCAATAATTGGACTAGAATAGATGACATTTACATATAGATGGGAGGTGAGAGACAATGAGTTAAAAATTTAAGAGCCAAAGTTTTGAGTTGAGGAGATTTTATTAAAAAAATAGTATATATTATATATTAAAAGTTATCGGAAACGGAAAAGCGGATTCGGAATTGGGTGTTTTTCCACTTCCGCATCCTATAAGAATTCGATATTCATTTCCGCTTCCGCTAAGCTATCGGAAAGTTCTTTTCGGAGTTCCGCATCCTATAAAAAATACGGAAACGAGTCGGCTAAACAGAATTCGGAGGTTCATTGACAGCCCTACCTGCTTGAATGCATTCGACTGTTATGTTGAGGAGTCTTGGTGGTCATAATGTCTGTCTAGTTTGGCCTCGTTATCATTAAGTTAGATGAAATTGCTAATATTGTGCCGATTAATAGACCAAGTTCAACTTGTTGTGCCTAGTCAGATAGTCAAAAGAGGCCGAACCGGCATTGAGGTAATCTAGCGGTCGGGTTGAGAAGTATTTGCAATTATGTAGACATCATTCCATGCATGAGTATACGTACAACTGCCACAGATGATAGAAATATATACATATACATATACATGCAAAAGAACTGTAAAGTTATTATGAAATAAGGCAATAATATCTTTTAACCAAACTCATAAAATTAAAGGTCATATTAAGGAAAGGAAACCTTCTACGCCATCCGTAGTTTACACAACTTAGACAACAAACCCACCTATACATCCCATGTCCTTAATTACCATGCACGAGTATCGTAAGATAACATGTGTCTTAATTAGGCCTTAATTTGTCTATAGAATCCCTTAATCCACACTAGCATCGCTTAATTGGTCTTTCCTTGTTCTCTCATTTATGTCATCAATCAACCATCTCTTAAGAAAGTTGTTGCGTTTGTTGGTCATAGATGATGATCATGATCAATAACAATAATGGACCTACGATGAAGGTGACAGAACAGTGAAACTACATAACGAGATGAGGAGATCACAACAACTTAGATTCATTATATTTTAATCTCTACTTTAGATTCTAATCTCTACTTAGTGGGGTGGTGTGAAGTAGTATAATCAACCTCACTTTCCTATATCTATTATATCATGAGAATAATATATGAGGTGTTGTCCGTCTTCGCTGTCGTATAGTCGTCTTGTCTCTCAACTACAGACGTAATCTAATAGAAAAAATTTATTATAAGATTAGCCTTACAATAATAAAGATGTGTGGAGTGGAAGTTTTAACTCTCTAACTCAATTCATAAGACCCATTATTAAAGTCTGACCCAATAAACAAAAAATCTACTTATTAAATAGGAGTTTGTCTACCAAATCTCAGTTATCAAACATGTGAAACATCACAAGCAAGTGATTGTCATCTTAAAGAAGGTCTCTTGTGGTGTATTAATATGTTATTTGTGTATTATTTTAATTAAGATAAAAAATAATGTATTAAATATATCTAGAGCCGTGTCCCTCCATATGATGTACCATGGAGGCGGATTAATGGAAAACATAACATTACTCATACTTAACCTTCGGTCCTCATTAACCGAGAAGAAGCATTTCGTCTGTAGAAGATCTAAAGGGGCTGTACTAGGAATTAATTTTAGTTCTAGGTTGGATTTAGAGTACTCTCTCTCGCTTCCCCTCTCTCACTGTTTATAGTATGTCAGTGTGCTATACTCTCTCTCTCTCTCTCCTCTCTCTCTCTCTCTCTCTCTCTCTCTCTCTCTCTCTCCTCTCTCTATCTCTCTCTCTCTCTCTCTCTCTAGCTCTTTCCCTCTCTTTCTCTTCAACAATGACTGCAAGGGGTTGAGGGGCATGAAGTGGTGTTTTCAACGACGCTTGGAGGAGTCCAACACCTGCTACCAATCTGTGAGGAGGCGGCTGCTACGTTAATTTCCTCTCTCTCTCTCTCTCTCTCTCTCTCTCTCTCTCTCTCTCTCTCTCTCTCTAGCTCTCAAGTTTTTCGTAGCGACGACAGTTGGTACAAGCATTTTTTGTAAAACAATTCTTCGAAAATCATATTATTTTTGTCTCAAGAATCTCTGTACTAAATTTCTACGTGTTTTGATTACAATTGATAGCACATTCTTCGAAAAAAAAAGTCACATTTTCTTATTTTTTTCTGCAACATTTTTTTCTTCCTCTGCTAGTACGTACTTGTTTAATTTGATAATCTCACTTTTAGTGCTATTTTAAGAGGAGTCTTAGTTCGATAGATAAGTTGTTCTTGTTAAAAAAAAGTGTTCACTTACAAATTTAAGAAT
>JACBKR010006420.1:0-12679 GCA_014218235.1 Colocasia esculenta
ATCATTATTCATTTTGAACATTCATATTCTAAACCAACATGCTTACCTTTGATTCTCTTACCTCAGACGTACCTTCATAGATCAGCTCAAGCTTGTCCCACATCTCCTTGCTGAGGTGCATGTGGAGACTCTTGAGTACTCCTTTGGGTGGACTGCGTACTGCATCATGTTGAGGGCGCTCCAGTTGAGTGTCCCCTTGGCGATCTGGTCCTTAGTCCAGGTATCCTCGTCCTGAGGCAATTCGTATGCTCCTTTTCTGACTATTTTCCATAGTTCGAAATTTTGCGCTCGTAGAAACACCTGCATCCGATTTTTCCAATACGGATAGTCAGTGCCATCAAGAAGGGTGGCCTGGTCACTGAGTGTCCCTCGGCCATATACCCCTTGTTAGACTCCATTAGACTGTGAATCTCCTGATCGTAAGATCAAATAAGTAAGCAGTAAATCGGAGAAACTCGGCTCTGATACCAATTGAAGGGTTGCGGAATTCCCTATATGGTAATCTAGAAGGGGGGTTGAATAGATTACTGCCGATTAAAATGTTATACCTTCTTTTTTTTAAAACACAGATTATCAAAACAATATTAAACTCCACTCTGTGTGTGGATGTGTGTGACTTGATGACAGATAGATAGCAAACTACAATACGTGTGTATAGACGCGGTGCCTACCAAACATCTAGCGTAAAAGCGTTCAAACCACAAGACACGTAGATTTACGTGGTTCGGAGTACACAACTCATGTATCCTACATCCACGGCCACACACACACGCAGAACAATCTGCTTATGAGCTAGTTCACAAACTACAACTCACACACACGTGTTATCTGATGTGCAACCATGATCAGATCAACACCCACACACGTGTATCAAGCACAAGGACTACTTGAAAAACAACACACACACACAGATATGAAAAGGTAGAAACAGAGAAGAGTTTGAGAGTTGAAGAACAAATCCAAATTTGTAAACTCTTCTGGTAAATCAGTTCTGATTACAAGTTGATGGAGACACTTGAATCCACGACGTTCAGGATCACCTTCCGCTGGAGAGACTTCTCTTCTTGGTTCTGGGCGGTAGGTTGAAGCAGAGCAGCAGAACAAGACTTCTCTTGAGAACTCTTTAGGGTTCTTGTTTGGAGGCTGCTTGTGTACGTGATTAACTTCAGAAAGTTGCTTATATAGTGGTGTTTACATATGGAGAGACGTGGTAGTAGGAAACACCAAGTTTAGTAACTTTGAAACTTTCCGTTTCTGAAGATTCGGTACGTCTGTCGACAGGTCATACACCTGCTGTCGACAGGGATCAACAATGTGCCAAGTTCCAGAAGTCTTGAAGTTCTGTTGAAGCTCTCACTGTATGCATCTGTTGACTGGTGCCTTGGTGCTATCGACAGGCACATGTTTTCCAGAACTGTGATTTTCTGACTGTATGCTTCTGTCGACAGAAGGCTTTGTTGCTGTCGACAGGGCTTGTTTTCCAGAACATGTATGTTGCTGACTGTTGGTATCTGTCGACAGGGTCTTGATGGCTGTCGACAGGTACACTGTCTTTAATTTTGGCTTTTCTTGATCTTTCATACTTGTTGTTGGCACATATCTTGCATAGTATATCTCACATGTCTTGCATAGTATATCTCCTACGTTAGTAAACATAGTTAGTGAGATATTATGAACATATATAATCAAGCATTGTACCAAGTTATTGTGACAAGTCATTTGTGTGAAGATCTCATGCATTAAACTCAATTAACATGTAAACACATTTGTTTACATTGTTCATGATCAAAAACATGTTGTATTTATTATTAGAATGTGAACCCAACATTTCTTTGCTCAACTTCAGCACTTTCCTATACAAATCTCGATTATCACAATTTCTTGACACCATCACTATTCAGTACACTCTCTAATCCCGAACTCACGATGCAACCAATGCTAATCACACACTGATGTGATATGGCTGCCACAATTCTTGTACCTCTGCTATCATTTTCTCATCTGGGTTGATCCACTTTATACATTTATCCCAAAATTTTCGTTACCACTCTAATCATACTGTTCATCAAACTGTTCCTTGATATCAACTGGCACAAATCTCAACACAATGATCACCTCTGCTGAGGTTCTCAACCATTAATGCACACTAACTCATCTTTAACTATACACTGCTTTATTCCTCATTATACATCTGTTTCCTCTCCTATTCCATCATATCTTCCTTTATCTCTATCTCTACCCATTTCTGTTTCTCACTAAAACATTCTTCGTGGATTTCATAGCTGAAATCCCTAATCTTTCTGGTTTCATAACTGTGAATTCTTTAAAAACTTTACTTCGATTGCGTTTAACACACTGGCTTTCTATCTCTATTCTTGCCATTTTTTTGTCATTTTTAACAATAACCAGGTTTACACAAAACCCTTTTCATATTTATTCACTTTTCTCAAACTGCATTTCTTCAAACCATATCTATTTCCTACTACTAATAACAGTTGCCCAACCAATACTCATAATTCACATAACAAAAACTTACGTGAAAACCATTTTAAATTACGTAAAACTACAAACTTACTACCAGTAGTGGACATTAATCCATGTATTGGGATATTATACCTTCAATGTCTTTTCATATTCAAACTGGACCATTGCTCTCATACCAACTGTAACGGCCCTGGATATTTATACCCAATAAGGGTCCATATCCAGATCCGTCTCCCGCGAACGGATCGAAGTCTCGCAAGGGATATCACTAACACATGTCTAGTAAGAATATATAGACCATAAGTACAGTATATACACAGGAAAGTACAAGTGTATATAACTGTAAACCACAATGTACAAAAGTCCCATTAGAATTTTACATGTCCAATTTAAAGAGTACAACTACCTGGGGTGTACCCCGAGGGAGTAGAAGCTCAGACGACTCAGCTACTCTACTGCTGGTGGTACAAGTCTGCACTACTCTGTGTAAACCACGCTAAAGTCAGCCAACACCTGCCAAGTCAGCCAACACCAGAAACAGACTGTAAGGGAGTGAGCCTCAACAAGTCACTGGCTCAGTAGGGATCTCCCACAAAGAAAGCACAACTACACTAAAAGACCTCAACCTCGGAGGGTCTCACTGGCAACACCGGTAGCTGAAACATAACATGCATACACACGCATGTTAAACAACAACAAACTATAAACACACCGGCTAAACCCGGTCCTTGGAAAGTAAAGGGAAACACATGATTAGCTTAGCATCGCTAGTCCGCCCTACAACCAAACCACCTCGACCATAAGCCTCACCGGCAAACCACTGCCTAAGCTACAGTCTCATAGGCGAACCACACGCACAAAGTATCGGGATTGGTGACAACCAGCCAACACCCACATACCAAACCATAACCGAAAACACACGGCACGTGAAGAATCATACTGCAACTCCACAGTACACACGGTCACACCTCAACACTTGTGAGGTCGGGACTCACATACCACAACACAACTCTACCCTTGAGGGGCACACGTACCTGCTACCACAAGGTACAACACTTAAACGACAGAACTGTGCCACCTTCAGGGCACACCACTATGGTGAACGGTTCCATGATTACAACCTTAACCAGCAGTTCACACACAAACCACAACCAATAGTCAAACACTAGTCGGTACGGAAACGAAGCCACCACATGGGAATGGACTACTGGTTCATGACACTAGTATCCAACCCGGACAACAAAACACAAGAACTACCTCCTAGTCTTGCAGTCATAGACAGAAGGTCCGACTGCCGCTCCACAACAACAAGCCAAGAATAGTGGAGACCATCCAACAATACAACCTGCAGGTCACACACCTTGTAGGCCCACGCCTGGCACCTTTAGGGACTCCGACTCGAGCTACCTAAAGTGAGGCACTGGAAATAGGACTAGCTGGGGCCCAATACGTCTACTGGTGTCTGTCGCCCCAACTACGAGCGCGCTACAAGTGACTGCACACCCACAAACACAAGTCGCTGCCCTCTGTCATCTTTCCCTCAGTCGGATGTACAACTCAAACTCTGGAGTGAGGGTGTCTAGAAAGATGACACAGACATTGACGGTACTCCGGTACCGGGACAAGCCCTAAGCACCCGGTGCTAGGGTAAACGACTGAAGAGGTATTCCAGATTAGGCGCCGGACCACCAGACTCGGTAACCACACAAACCACGGTATACGTACATGTACAACCGTTCTTACAAACCTCAAACACAAGTGTAAGGTATCACTTATCACCGGTACCATGTGACCCTTAAGCCACCCTACACAGTTCATACACAATTCACATTAATCACATTAATGTTGTCTATCATTGGTCATCACATGACCCCATGACAACGCACCAGACCTGTCACGTCCGAGAATTACGCAGCGGATATTATTTCGAATAATTCGAGTCGATATTCCGAGACGTGACAGTCGGCAAATAAGCCTCTAGCTAGCATGCACTAAATGTTATCAACACAACATTATAATAGGGCCCAAATGTTGAACTCAAAATAAAGTAATCAGATCTCAACTCATTTTATAAAAATTGGAAACTAGTACAAGAGTGAGACTCAATAAAAGCAAAAGTACATGATACCTCACTTCCTACTACATTGTACTAATGCTCAAAGTAACCTACTATAACTAGACTCATAGTTGAAACGCTCATCACTAGGATGCATTCCCATCCTCGACTTGCTCTTCCTCTTGAACTTCATAGTCACCTAGATTGGGAAAAGGTAGGGGATGAGAAAACTAGCCCAGTAGGATTTATATCTCAATGTGCGGGCAATGATATAAGTGATTAACATTTACAGCTAGGTAATCATGATGATTGTCATGATAGCATGTACGAATTAAACAGTTTTAAAACATGATGCATGAAAGAAGCTAGACAGAGTGATCATGATAGAATAAGATCTGGAATGATATAAAAGAGAGAACTGCAACAGATCACTTTGTACAAGCATGGGAAGATTTCACTTGATGTCAATAGTTTACAAGAACGCAAGATATCACTAGTTGCAATAAATGCAGGATGGCCATATCACGCAAGCAAGCAAGCAAGATTGCACACAAGCACGATCAAGTAATACTAATCAGGCACGTAGACACTAATGTACACCAAGGAAAGATCCACCAAGAATGCACCACGTCACGTGTATGTGGTTATGTATCTAACATTCACAAGCAAGAAAGTACTCCCAGCGCAGATGCAACGCCAGTAATCATTATACCCAATGGTTAACAGTATTTTATACCCAATGGTTAACAGTATATTTATGACTCGCCGTCATGGGGCTAGACTGGAGCCCTTAGACACACGCCATGCCCTATCAGCCATCTCATGTAAAATTTTAAATGTAGATACCTACAGTCATAAATAATGGCCAATGAGAGTTTCAAAATGTAGCATGTGTATGTCATGTTCACGATGATGATGAGAAGAAATAATAATTAAATTGAACATGATTCCATGAGGACAATGGTCAAGAGATAATTCAGCAGCTGAACGGTATGATTTTAATTTAGTTCAATCTTTACATTAATGGCTTTAGTCTAGATTGTAATTCATTATCACAAGAACAAGAAGAGAAAGGAAGTGCACGCCCTTGATGTAATGTGTGTAGGGATGTACGCGTGTCAATTCACAAACTGTCGGTCTCAAACTCTCGAAAAACACTTAACATAATGGCATGCAGTGAACAATGCATTTACCTACATGTGGGTTTACAAGATTTTAAGATAATATTCATCATTTAAATCAAGCTAGATGGTAACAAGAGTAAATCACAAGTTTCATGTATGATCATTTCATTAAGAAATTAATTAGAATAATATTCATGTAATTAACGATTTTTCAATGGGTTAAAACACTTTTAAGCCATTAAATAGACATTATGTAATGAACAGACCCATGAATGCAATATTTTGCAAAGGTAGTGTCGACACACCCATTACTGGTGTCGACACCATGCTTCGAACACAAAGCAAAACATGAAGAACTGGTCAAGTAGTGTCGACACTAGATCAGGTAGTGTCGACACAGTGGTTCAAATACAAGGCCAAAAGGTCAACTAGTGTCGACACAGGATCAGGTAGTGTCGACACTAGAGACAGCTCCCAGAAAACCTTCTGGCAACAGGGACAGTGTAACGACCCAGAATCCGCATTACCAGTAACAACCAGTAACCCGAATTCTGACCCGCTAACCCACGAGACAAGCTCGGAAGGGTAGGAAGTGAAAGTCCGAGGAGACTATATGTAAGAAGATACACACCATGCAAAGCTGTAAAATTTCACTATATGAACATATCATATACAACTTAGATCTGAGCAAGTACAGGTACAGAAGTACAACAAAAAGGTACTACTCACTGCAGCTAGGAGCACCAACACGGGTGGCTAGACTCGCCTGGAACGGGTGTCGACGAAGACCCCCTGAAAGGGAAGGGAGTGAGTCTCAAGAAAGAGACCCAGTAGGGAAAAGTAACCCGACCGGTAACAGTGTCTAATTGCGGAAAGTAAAAACTGAAAGCAATTACACGTCGCACCCAAACACAAAACTGTAAACCACGCGGCTCAGTAACACACACTCACACACAAGCAAGTAGGACTCAGCTAGGGTCTGTGCTCGGCGTCCCGTCACCACAGAGGATCTCAACCCCAGCCACGTGTGCACACTACAGACGCTCTCTCTCGCGTCTGGTCCACGACCGGTTTTTCCCCTACGCTTGACCCTAGCGGTAGAGGGGCTCCACGGAGACCGGCTCAAAACCACCAAAAGGAGTACGCACAGGACAGAGTCGCACCTGATGTCCTGGCTCACTAGCGGAGGAAACCACACCCTAGTCGTCTAGACGGAGTCGCACCCACGCCTAGGTAACACAACAGAAACGGGTACACGGTAACGCAACATGCGTCAACAGACGGAACACACTCAACGTCTGAAACCCGTACAGTAAGTAAACACCTCGTGCCACAAACACACTCTCTTGCACAGGCGGAGTCACACTCTAAGCCTGGCCCCTTGTGCTATTAGGCGGACATCACATGTCAATCACTTCTAAACACACAACTTAAGCTTGCTGGGACACAGGATATAACGGCCATATCGATTGCCGCCAATACTGGGTAAACAACACTCTTCATGTCGTTTATCCTAAGTAAACGGCAATCGACCTTGTCATTTATATCACTCTGAAGATCTCAACGTCAACAGATGTGGACGTTAAGCTCTTCAGTCCCCTATACCCAGAACTAAACCGAATCAGTCCAATTGGGCAGAAATACCCAACAGAACTCGACTGATGGAGGGAAACACTTCCTCTCATCAATCAGAACTACCAAAACATCATAATTAAACAGTCTAACGCCTAGATTGTCCTAATTCACCCAAACTCCGGCATGATACAACCAACCCTAAACCATGATTTGCATACCAATTCACTTAATTGATCATGCTGGTTTGATAAGGAGAGTTGCAGGGGTTAAGTCTCTACCTCAGAAAGCCTTAAGAATCCCCAACAGCCACTAAACGTGCTGGATTCCTCCGAAGACTCCGCGCGAATCACACCAAAATCTCGCGTTTCTGCCCGATCAAGCAACGCCACACGATCCAGGGGCTTCCCACGAGCTCAAATCAACCAACAGAAGCTGCGAAAAATGAGAAAAGCAAAGGTGGGAGGAAGGAGGGAAAGGGAAAGATGGGTTCTGCTCTCGGGCTGCCCTATTTCAACAGGACTGGTTAGTCGACGTCAACATCTCTTGCCGCCACTGAACTGCCAACAGACTGACGTCCAGATCTCATGTCGTTGAGTTCATCATCAGACGTCCACACATCGATGGACGCTGACTCTGACCTCAACGGCAACCCTGGCCGTCAACCACACAGAACCTCAACAGAACCATAAGGATCCATTAAGACCCGAGACCTTACAGCCCTCCCCCCTTAAGGATTTTGCCCTCAAAATTCAAACAACACAAGGAAAGAAGACTCACCAAAGAGGTATGGAAATGCTCGAGCATTTCGTCCTCTCGCTCCCATGTCGACTCACCACCAGAGTGCCGTTGCCACGCAACACGAACTAAAGGGATAGCCTTGTTCCTCAATCTCTGAACTCGGCGATCCTCAATGTGCAATGGAAACTCTGGTACAGTCAACACTGGAGTCACCTCAAACCACTCTGCATTCTGCAGAACATGAGACTCGTCAGAAAGGTATCTCCAAAGCATCGACACGTGGAACACGTCGTGCACTACTGCCAACTCTGACGGAAGCTCAAGTCTGTACACCAAACCTCCGACACGCTCAGTAATGGTAAAGGTCCAATAAAGCGAGGACTCACACTTCCACGCTTACCGAACCTCACCACTCCCTTCATAGGAGACACACGAACAAACACCTGGTCTCCTACCTGAAACTCGAGCGGTCGCCTGCGCTGATCTGCATAACTCTTCTGCCGACTCTGAGCTGACTGAAGCATCTGCCTCACAAGCTGAACTACCTCAACTGCCTGCTGAACTACTCTGGCCCCGTGACAACCCGTTCGCCAACCTCGAACCAGTCAAGAGGAGTGCGACACTGTCGTCCGTACAAAGCCGCATATGGTGCAAAACCGATACTGGAGTGATAGCTATTATTATATGCAAACTCAACCAACGGCAAGTGAGCTGTCCACGACCCCTGCCACTCCATGCAACAAGCTCTAAGCATGTCCTCCAAAGTCTGGATAGTCCGCTCTGACTGACCGTCTGACTGAGGGTGGTAGGCGGAACTAAAAGCCAACTCTGTCCCCAAGCTCTCTGGAAACTGCGCCAGAACCCAGAAGTGAAGCGAGGATCCCTGCCTGACACAATAGAGATCGGCACTCCATGCAAAGGAACAATCCGCTCTACGTACAACGCGGCCAACCTACTCACACTCCAACTAGACCTGACAGGTAAGAATCTGGCAGTCTTCGTCATCTATCCACAAGACCCAAATACTGTCAAAACCTCCAGCTGTCCTCGGCAAACCACAAACAAAGTCAGACGTCACGTGGTCCCACTTCCACATCGGAATCTCTAACGGCTGCACAAGTCCTCTGGACGCTGATGTTCGGCCTTCACCTGCTGACAGACCAAACACCTAGCAACAAAAGCCGCTATGTCTCTCTTCATCCCAGGCCACCAAAACTGACGTCTCACAACCTGTGGTACATCTTGGTCGCCCCTGGATGAATAGAGTACCTGGAACCATGTGCCTCCTGCAACACGACTCCCTGATAGACTCCTCATCAGAACATAGAGTCTATCTCGGAACCTAACAGTCCCGTCCTCACAAAGCTCAACCTCTGGGAGAAGTAACACACTGTGCAACTCGGGATCTACTTGCTGAGCCTCAGCAACCTGTCTCACAACTGCGGGAGCTGCTAAAACTGCCCAACACAATTTGCGAACGACTAGACGAGACTCTGAAAGATCCCTCTGTCGCAGACTGCCACAACTGCCACTCTCTAAGCATCAGATGACTCATCTGTGCTTTCCTACTCAAGGCATTGCAACTACATTCGCCTTTCCAGGCTATACTCAATGCTAAATCATAGTCTTTCAGATATTCCATCCATCGACGCTGCCTCATATTCAGATCCCTCTGAGAAAACACATATCTCAAGCTCTGGTGGTCGGTACGGACTACAAAACTCACTCCATACAGGTAAAGACGCCAAATCCGCAAAGCAAACACCACAGCTGCAAGCTCTAGGTCGTGGGTCGGGTAACTCTCCTCGTGGGGCTTAAGCTGGCGAGACGCATAAGCCACCACTTGGCCCTGCTGCATCAAGACCGCACCCAAACCAACACCTGAAGCATCTGTGCAAACCTCAAAACCCTCCTCACCTGAAGGTAAGGCAAGAACTGGCGCCGACGTAAGCAGTCGCTTCAACTCTATGAAGCTCTGCTCACACTGCTCCAACCACTCAAATGGAACTCCCTTTCTCTCAACCGAGTCAAGGGTGCAGCAACCTGAGAAAAATCTCGAACAAACCTGCGGTAGTAACCTGCCAAACCCAGAAAGCTACGAATCTCAGACACAGATCTGGGACTCTCCCACTGCAAAACTGCCCTCAACCTTCGCTGGATCCACAAAAACTCCCTCACCTGAGATCACGTGCCCCAAAAAAGTGAACCTGTTGTAGCCAAAACTCACACTTACTAAGTTTGGCATACAACTGGTGCTCTCGCAAGGTCTGCAACACGATCCTCAGGTGCTCGGCGTGCTCCTCCTCCGAAGGGAGTACACCAGAATGTCGTAACAAACACTACGACAAACGGTCCAAGAACTGGTGGAACACCCGGTGCATCAGATCCATGAAGGCTGCTGGAGCATTGGTGAGCCCAAACGGCATCACCAAAAACTCAAAGTGTCCATATCTGGTCCGAAAAGCAGTCCTCTCAATATCAGAATCTCCAATTCGCAACTGATAGTAGCCCGACCTCCAGTCAATCTTCGAAAAGACACGAGCAGACTGAAGCTGATCAAAGAGATCATCAATCCTAGGCAAAGGATACCTATTCTTGATAGTCACTTGATTTAGCTTCCTATAATCATACACAATCTCAGGGTACCATCCTTCTTCCGGACAAACAAAATCGGTGACCCCCACGGAGAAAGCTAGGACGAATATAGCCCTTCTCCAACAACTCCTCAAGCTGCCTCTTCAACTCCCTCACTCTGCTGGTGCCATACGGTACGGTGCCGTGCAAAAGGTACAGTGCCAGGAACCAACTCTACAGTAAACTCAATCTCTCTCTCAGGTGGTAGACCAGGCAACTCTTCCGGAAAAGACATCCGGAAACTCACACACTACAGGAATGTCTCCCACTCCCGAGGTAAACTGGTCAAGAGTCACTGTAGAAACTAGGAAACCCTGACAACCAGAAGCAGTAACCTCCCTGCTCTCAAAGCAGAAACTAAAAAGCGAGAAGTAAGAGGTACGATACCCTGGAAGTAGAACGCCGCTGCCCCAGGTATCCGCAAGTGCACCCTCTTATCTGGCAATCCATCACTGCACCATACCACTTAACCAGTCCATACCCAAAATCACATCATAATATGTAACTGCAAAGCAAACAGACGAGCTGACAACCACTGATCCTGCAACTGCACAGGTACCTCCTCGAGACAGTAGGACGTAAGGACAAAGTCCCCTGTCGGCAACTCTACTGCCAACTCAACAGACTCTCCCGAACTCAACTCTCCAAGGGAGTCTAAAAAGTCCTCAGACACAAAAGAGTGAGAGGCACGGAATCAAACAAGACTCTAGCTACACAACCAAAAACTGAAACAGTACCTTCCACCAGGTGAGCTGCCTCGCGTCTGAACGGTCAAGTGCGTAGTACACGACCTCTACCTCTCGACACCAGAACCCCTCCGGTCCTGCTGACGCTCCTGCTCTGAGGTGCCTGTGCTGCTGCTGCTGCTGCTGCATCGGGGGCTGAGTCTGGGTCTGCTGCTGCGGCGGCAGGAGAGGTAACAAAGGACAATCTCACGCCATGTGACCCATCTGGCACACCGTTAACACTGACCAGCAAAAGTACGCTGTACCTGCTGTGAAGGTTGTCTGTCGGCTGCTGAACACTCCCAACCGATGTGTCTCTGCTCTGCCTGCCTCCTATCACGCCGAAACTTCCTCCGAGATCCAGACTTCGCCGTCCCGTCCCCCGTAGTAGAAGTGACGCGTAGGAAGTCGTAGTCCTCGGGGTCGTCTGCACACTACCCTGTTGCTGGTGAGGCTGAGAAGTAACTACCTACGCCTGAACCTCTGCGCTCCGAGCACGAGTCCATAAGGTTATCTGCCTCCAACGCTGTCGCTGTGATAGGCCGCATCTAAGTCTGTGACAGGCGCAACAATCAGCGCCTGCCTGAGCTCTGGCTCAAGCCTCTCACAAACTGTTGAGTCCTCAGACCCTCATCTCCCATAATCTACGGAGCGTAACGCCCTAGCTCCACAAATCTAGCCTGTACTGCACCACAGTAGAGTCCCTCTGCTGGCAAGTCCGGAACTGGTACAACCTCTCCGTCCGACATAAGTAGGACAGAAGGCTCTCTCAAAAGAAATGACAAACTCCTGCCACGGAATCTGCCTAAGTGGACGAGACTGAAAAGTAGTCTCCCACTCAGCGGACCACCAAGTCAACGCCTGCGACTTGCAACTGGTAACTGGCTAGCAGCACTCGTCCTCGGGAACACACTCCATGGAACGAAAAGTCCGCTCCACTGCATCTAACCATGCTCGCACTGCATCTGGATCAGGCTGGCCCAAAAATTGATGAGGCTGAAACTGCAAGAACTCCCTCAACACCCTCCCAGTACCACCCTGGGATACGGCGCGTCACGGTGCTGAGCAACAAACTGAGCCATCCCTCAAGAAATCGAGTCATGTCTAATGAGCTATGAGGGACCTTGTCGGGTTGGCGGCGGCGGAAACATACCCATTTTTCACCACTGTGCGCACTGTGGTCAAAGGCTGCAACTGCCTGAGGTGGCGGAGCATCTCCAACCTCCTGACGAGTCGCCTGCATGGCTACTCCCTCTCTAGGACGTCGCCTAGGCCACATAGAACTACACACAAAACAAAAATACACTAACTAACTCCAGGCTAGTTAGATAGATAGCTCTTAG
>JACBKR010006421.1:0-12607 GCA_014218235.1 Colocasia esculenta
GTCTTAATGCAACAAGGGAAGGTAATAGCATATGCCTCAAGACAGTTGAAGATCCACGAAGTGAACTACCCGGTTCATGACCTGGAGTTAGCAGCTGTAGTATTCGCCTTGAAGATTTGGAGGCATTATATTATGGTGAGAAATTAAAGTCTTTTCTGACCACAAGAGTTTGAAATACTTGTTCTCACAGAAGGAGCTTAACATGAGACAAAGAAGGTGGTTAGAGTACCTTAAGGACTTTGACTTTTCCATTCAATATCACCCTGCGAAAGCCAATGTAGTGGCAGACGCTCTAAGTAGACAACCAGGAGCTATGCTAGCTAGTATGATGTTGGGCGAATGGAAGTTACTGGAGCAATTTGCAAGCTTGAACTTAGACATGGGAAAGAAGGAAAAATAGTAATGATTTCCAATCTCCAGATACAATCGATCTACTGACCGAAATCAAGGAGAAACAGGGAGAGGATCCATTCTTAGTTGAGATCAGGGAGAAGCTAGAACAAAGACCTGACTTTACTCTATCAGCTGAAGGAAGATTACTATTCCGAGGTAGAACATGTGTCCCTGATCATGGAGAGCTCAAGAAGAGGTTACTAAATGAAGCTCACCAGTCCAAGTACACGATTCACCCTGGATCAACAAAAATGTACCAAGACTTAAAAAGGTCGTACTGGTGGCCAAACATGAAGAGGGATGTGGCCGATCATGTGTCATACTGTTTAACATGCATGAAAGTCAAGGCCGAGCATTTCCGTACAGTGGTGGACTGCTACCACTAGAAATCCCGGAGTGGAAGTGGGATAGTATCGGTATGGACTTTATCATGGGATTGCCCAAGACTAGAGGTGGTATGGATGCAATTTGGGTAATAGTTGATCGTTTGACTAAGTCGGCTCACTTCTTCCGATTAAGAGTACTGGTTAGTGGATGTATGGCTGCACTATATGTTAAGGAAGTAGTCAGATTGCATGGGGTTCCATCTAACATAATATCGGATCGGGACCCTAGATTTACTTCACACTTCTGGAAGGGTTTACAAGCAGCAATGGGTACTAAGCTGAACTTTAGTACTGCTTTCCATCCTCAGACTGATGGGCAAACGAAAGGACCAATCAAATTGTGGAAGATATGCTTCGTGCTCTAGTGCTAGATTTTAGAGGACGATGGGATGATCAGTTGTACCTGATGGAGTTTGCATATAACAACAGCTATCAGGCAAGTATCAAGATGGCTCCATTTGAAGCCTTATATGGCAGGAGTTGCAGATCACCCCTTTGTTGGGAAGAGTTGGGGAGAACCAATGGGTTGGACCCGACTTAATTGAGGCGACTGTCAGGAAGGTTCAGATTGTCAGGGAACGTCTGAAGATAGCACAATCCAGGCAGAAGAGTTATGCAGACAAGAGAAGGAGAGAACTAGAATTTCAGGTTGGCGAGCATGTTTTCTTGAAGGTCTCACCTTCAAGGGGAATACAAAGATTTGGATCAAAGGAAAACTAAGTCCCAGATTCATAGGGCCATTTGAAATTCTGGAAAGGATTGGTCAGGTGGCGTATAGACTTGCACTACCTCCACAGCTGGCGAACGTGCATAATGTGTTCCACATATCCATGCTGAGGAAGTACTTATTCAATGCCGACCATGTAATCAACCATGAGGACTTGGAGATTCGGGAGGACCTGACTTATGAAGAGAAGCCGATCAAACTTTTAGATCGGAAGATTCAACGACTCAGGAATCGTACCATACCTATGGTGAAGGTCCAATGGAGTCGAGACGGAGTTACTAATGCTACCTGGGAAACGGAGGAAAGAATGAAGAAAAACCACCCAGAACTATTCTCAGGTACGAACTACACCATTATGCGTAAATTTGGGGACCAAATTTCTTAAGTGGGGGAGGATGTAACACCCCGAAAATTTAGTGATTTAAAATTTTAGAATAAAGGGGGATAAATTAAATAAACAGATTGGAGAGACTTCCAACACCATGTATTAATGATCCATTAACAAGATTTGGGCCAATGGAGCACATTTGACCCAAGGATGAAAACTAGGACAGGAAATTACCCAGAAATTCGTGTATGTAATTATGCCATAATTGGAGAGGGCAAGTTAGGGTTAAAAATTAAGGTAATTAGTCATGCAAGGTAAGCCAAAACCGAACCCAACCCCAATTGGTGGTTTCCTAAACCGTTGCTACCTCCTTTGGATGAAAGAGTCCCAGATTTCTTAGAAGTAGGAAACAAACTCGTAGCCCTTTCCTAGTCTCGTTAGGACTTGTAAATACAACCTAAATCTATAAGAACTCTCCTTAAACTCTTGGGGAAGGTTTAACAACGAGTTGGGGTCGTTTGGAGGCAGGTTAGGGCTTCAGAGGAGAAGGAGAAAGGCTGGGAACCGGAGCTTCATCCCCCTTCATCCTCTGTTGCGTCCAGAACGTCGACTGGTCTTAGATCTTCATAAAGGTAGGTGTTCTCGGGCCAAGATTAAAGAAAACCTATACCATCATGTAGAGCATCGAGTCTATGTTCATTTGCACTTGATTTGCCCAATTTTCATGGAGTATTGGTCGTTTTCCCTAAGTCGTGCCCAGTTAGGGCTTTTCCCGTTCTTCTTATTATGCACATGATTTAAGACCGAATTAGACTAAACTTCCTTCATGAAAGTTCTTTACTTGTAGTCACGATCATCTTTTATGTTGGACGTTTTGTCCAAAAGTCTTCGTTAGAGAGTTATAGTGTGGAAGAGAGTCACTGCATGATACTGCGATTTCGGGCTACACTTGACTTTTTGTTCTTCATATGTTTTCTCGGAATTAGAGACTGAATTAGATCAAACCCCAACATAAAGTTCTTCTACTAGTTGTCCTCGTCATCTTTCGGTTGAACATTTTGTCTAAATGTCATTCGTTAGAGAGTACAAGAGGGGAAAGTGAATCACTGCATGAGAGGTGTTTTCGGTTACACTTGACCATATGTTTTGTTCTGGAAGGGCCTCTAGTGTCGACACTACTTGATCTAGTGTCGACACACTGTCCCAAAACAGCCCAAAAGGTGTTCTGGGAAGGTCTCTAGTGTCGACACTACCTGATCTAGTGTCGACACACTGTCCCAGTTTGACCCAGAAAGTTTCTGGGAGCTGATCTAGTGTCGACACTACCGATCTAGTGTCGACACACTGTCCCATATTGGCCAGAAGGTTTTCTGGAAGCTGTCTCTAGTGTCGACACTACTTGATCTAGTGTCGACACTACCTGACAGTTCTGCATTATTTTGTCTTGTGTTTGAAGCTAGTGTCGACACTACTTGATCTAGTGTCGACACTACTGACCAGTTTGCATTATTTTGTGTGTTGTCTGACACCACTTGATCTAGTGTCGACACTCTTGACAGTTTGCATTATTTTTTCATGTGTTTGAGTGTCGACACCAGTCAGGGGTGTGTCGACACTACCCTTACAAAAAAATTTGCATTTTTGGTCTGATCATTTCATGATGTCTACTAGCATGTGCATGATGTTATATAGTATGCATGGACCTAAAATAAATCAACCCATTGAAGAAAATGGTAATGATACGAATATGATTCTAATGTGTAATGTTGATTGTCCTTATGTTCATTGGATTATCTTGTGATCTTCCTTATTGTCAATTGATAAGATAAGAGTATGATATGAATGTGGGGATGAATACATGTTAGTATGGACATGTTAGTGATGTAATATATGATTGCATATGAGTTTATAGTTACATGCTTTCTGGTGTTAAATTAATATCTGTCCATATGCATACATGTTAGGAAAGCACATGTTCTGCATATGATCTGTCTTTAGAAACATCCTCATGTCAAGACATTAATGAATTATGAAACATAAGATACGTCGTTATCCTGCCTTGTTCTCTTGAGCTATTTGTCATACCTTGACTCTATGAATGATCATGTTCCTTTTACTACGAGCTTGTTATTGAAACTCTGTGGCCATAATATGAATCTGTTTGTTCGGCACAACGTGGGACTCCGGTCCAAAATTTGATCTAATGCCTGTGCAATAGGGGCCTGGTCCGGTCCTGGGGAGGAGCGCCCCAACGTACTTATTAACCGCGGAGAGTATGGACTGTGGTGCTTGGCATAGCACAAACAAATAGCAAGATTTGTGTGAATGTGCCTTTGTTTGATATGATAAGTCTGATTGATCTGATCTGATATGATGATTGATATGATATACGTCTGATCATGTGAACGCATGATATCTGTCTGAATATGGCCAATCTCTTTGATATGATTCTATTCTTGAAATATCTGTCCATTGTATATGAAACTGACATTTGATCTGATATGATATCCGTTCTACTCTGCTATTCAACTGTTAGAAAAGCATGCATTGTCATCATATTCATATCATATCTACCTATTTAAAATGTTAATCATGTATATTAGTGCCCGCACAATATTGAGATGTAATCCTACTGAGCTAGTTCGCTCACCCCTATCATCCTGCCCTTTTTCAGGTAGTGATGAGGAACCAGTGGAGTCAGATGGGGCAGGGCAAGAGTGACGAGCACCTGTCATATGAATAGTGTCATCTTAGAAATAGAAATTTGAGTATTCGATGTATTAGAGAAACGTTGTTATTTGATTAATAAACCTTTTCAGTCGATTCTTCTTATGTGAGGTTGTATCTAGTTGAATGGAATGGAATAAAGTATACTTTTGGTGACCATATTATAGTCTCGAATGTGTTATTATATTCAATTGTGACTCTGCGCTATTCAACTGTGATACGCCTGTTTGTATCGTTCACGTCCCCCGGTATTTATTCCGCTGCTAAATATCGGGGCGTGACAATTAGGGGTGTCAGGATCTGATTTTTTGCAAGGAAAATACATCTTTTTGCAAAAGTTTGTTGTTCTTCAGCTATTCCAATATCTTGTTAATATTTTAAACATGAAAAATGAAGTTGCTAAATATAGAATATATTTTAATTAATTTAAGTCAATCACATGTTAATCTACTTGTCCATGATTTTCTTATTCACATGCACAAACACTTTGAACCATCCAAATAGACTTAATTGGCGCCTGAACATGTTGCATAATTTATCTGGTAATTTATGTCATTAAATTGCCTCATTCTTAAATATACTTGTGTACGTTCTCGCGAGATGTTTCGGAATACCGATACGATGCTCCACTGTTTTAGAATTCCTCTAGAACGTCGAGCACTTGTTTCTATATACACACTCTCTCTTGACTTGGACGAACTCTCTGTCGGATACTCCTTTGCGGACTAGTGAGTCTTTGTTCAATACCTTCGTAAGTCTCCTGGTCCATGGATTCCAGATGGTCGACGAGCCGGTTGTACCCTAGGGATCAGCATGATCCAAACTGCTATTGGAAGTTCGCTCTTATCTTGAATCACGCCGAACCTCTGCACCTATGCATAACATGGCCAGTGGAAAGGTAGTTAGTTCCACCTGACTGCCAACACCATGTGCGCGTGTTGTGCAACTATTACTATCGCCTGTTTACTCGACGTGTTACGTGCAATGTCCACTAGCTCTCATCTATACTCTATTCGCTCATCTATTCACGTTCTCTATACTAACTCGTTATTCTATAGTGCTCTCATATATTTCTTGGTACTCTATATTGGCCATTGACTGATGTCTAAAGATAAACAATATAACCAATGCCTGGCAATATATAAAGGGCCCGATCTGGTCCTGGGATGTGCGCCCGAAAGTGCTAGTGCCCATAGGTTTAAATGATCAGAGTGTTGGCATTACACTTGAGTTCTATCTATCTCAACTATCTATATGACAATCAAAAAGTGCTATGTTTCTACATTGTCTATTGATAAAAGTGCTATACTATACCCGTTGTGCTATTGCTATACTTTATGCTATTTGTGCTATGGCCATCTTGCTATTTGTGCTATACTCGACACTCTTGCTATATTTGGAAAGTTGTGCTATTTTGTTCACGTGCTATCTGCTATCTTATACTTGACTCTCTCTGTAAGGCCCTCGAATTTCCGTCGCATTATTTGTATTTGTGTGTGTATAATTGTGCTTGTGTATGTATGTACATATTTACGTACGTATTGATTAGTATAATTATGTGTGCATATGTTTATATTAGATGTAAATAATGCATGTATTGAATGGTGATAGTATGGATACACTACCATATACATATTGCATGTATATATGCATGGTATGCATGGTTTACTGCATATTTTAGAGTTCTGGCTGAAGGCCACCTTGGTGTCAACCCCTAGCCGTTGAGGTAGTGTCAGCGTCCAGACATGGACGCCAACACTAATCCTGGCGTCCAGCGATATGGACGCCAATCTCTCTGGCCTGCATGCACAGCAGAGCTGCAAACTTCTGAAACAAGAAAGCCAGCCATTGGGGGGCTGTCCCCAACGGCTCTGAGGGCTGTCAAGTCACCCTAAGAGTGGGAGAGAGGCCTCTCCTTAAGTCTGAACCCGAGCACCTTTCCCACCCTCTCTTCACCTTTGCAAGAGGAGAAAAGAAGAGAAAGAAACCCTAGAAGAAAACTGAGAAAAACCCACTCTTTGCACCAAAGAATCCGACTTCCTGGAGCTTGATCCGGCCATCTTCCACGACAAGAAGATAGCTGGAGCAAAGGAGTAGGCTTCCCCGACATCCCCCTGCTGTGGAGATCATCCAGGAGCCGGGAGGAAGAAGATCTAGGAGGCGTTTCTGCACCTTCTTGGGCTGCCCAAGGAGGGCTTCACCAACACCCTAGACCATTGGAGCAATTTTTTAAAAGGCAAGTGACCTAACCATAATGTCCCCGTATGTGTCTAGGTCGTTTCTACATTTTATGAATTTTCCCTCGAGTCCTAGACCCTCCCATTCACCCAAATTTGAGAGCTGGGTCTGTGTTCTGCACAGACCTGCATTGACGGCAAGGTCAATGGACGCGATATCATGCTTGGCGTCCATCGACCATGCCGCTGACCTGAGTCAGCGGCCAGAGACCGCTGCCAAGTTCCTCTGGACAGAACAGTGACCTGTTCTGCCCTTCCTATACAATATTTTTGGTATGGTTTCCGTGATGAGGATATATGGTAACCCTATACACTATGTATATTGTCAATTGTGGTGTGTGGATGAGTGTGATGTGTGATGGTGAATGTAGGAAATTTTATACCGTGAATGTGTAAGCATGAATTTGGGAAATCTTGCCAATCCATGTTTCATGATTAGGATTAGTCTGAATGCCTTAGTTTTGTCAGAGCATGAAGATTAGTAGATCAGTATATGTATTCTCAATTTTGATAAATTGTCCATGCTTGCATGAGTTGCTAATAAATTCGGTTCGGTAAATAGAAAGACATGCAAGAATGGTTGTGGTGATCGATCTGTGATTGTATGATTTAGGATAGTTTGTATTCTCAAATCATGCATATAATAGTATCTCTGTTCAAACAGTAAGTGGCAAAATTTCATGATGTATTAAACTCCATGTAACTTAAATTGTGAATGGCATGCGGAATAAGTGTTGATTTTCTGTAAATTCTATTTAGCTCAGAAAAATCTGAAAATTGAGTGTATGATCTTGAACCCGAAAATAGCATGTTTTAAAATTTCAGGTCATTTGGACCAGTATATAGGAAGTTATGTATTTTCATGTGAAAGGCAAAATCTAGTATGTTATCGTAATGTGATTAGATATTGCTTAAACCTAACTTGATTGGTGAAATTACTGTGTGTTAAGCTCCTGAAATTCTGTAGTGCCATGTTAGGAAAAACAGAGATATACATGTGAGTGAGAAAGTGAATGAGATGAAAAGTGATTGTGTAAAACTATGTGTGAAAATCGGTAAAATGTGTAAATGTGTAACTGTGCCAATGTGACACTGCTTCCGTAGAGGGCAGTGGAGCTGTATCAGGGAAAAGTCCCCCTGAGAAAGTTCAGTGTGTAAGTGACCCTAAGGGCATTAGGGGGAAATCTGGAGGTGGACAAGTACCACTGGTTAGGGTGGAGACTGTTCTCCCGGTCTGCGCAGTCCAAGAGTCGCCATTGGAATGCCTAGATGGCGTCTATGTGTAATGTGATGTGTATATGTCCTTCTTTGGTGGTTTGGACTATGTGTCACGGCACCTAAAAATGTGTAATGTGTATGTGTCATGTGTAAATGTGTAAGTGAACAAATGTGAATGTGTATGTGTAAAGTGCAACCATGTGTAAGAGGAAACTTGTGTAAGAAAATGTGAAATTCTAAATGAGAGGTATGATATTGAAATCTATGTGAGACAAATCTGAAACCATGTGAAATCAGTAAATTCATGGTTGTTATCATGTTTTATATGTGCAAAGATGTCTAGAATCCATGTTAGGGATAATTGGTGAGCACGGGTACAAGATAGCATGATTGTTGTTCACATGATATGTTTTACGCAATATTGTAGCTCTCATGTATAGGTTTACAGCCATTAAACCATGTGAAATCAGCAACTTAAAGCATGTGAAAATGTTTATGTATGTGTTTAAAACATGTAAGATCCATGCTAGTCGTGTTTTCTTTCATGTATGCACAATGTTCATGTTGGTAGCTCTCATGTCTTGGCTTTAAAGACAAAATTTCATGAGTAAATTGAATAGAGAGCATGTGATAGGTAAAGTTTTATTCTTAGAAATCTGAAAGCATGATCCATGTATAAATTGTAAAACTTCATGATAGGTTGAAACTTTCAAATGACTAGCATGCCATGTGTTGTAAATTTGAATGTGCATGTAGAAACCACTATGACTTATACGTGTATTATGAGTAGTGTTGCTTGCTGAGTCTTTGGACTCTTTGCTTCGGCGTACAGGTGTAGTTGGTGACGTGGCACCGTTGGAGGAGACAGTGGAGACGGACTCCGAGCGCGGAGATTAGACTTTGGAGTTTCTTGTGACTTGTGCATTTCATAGTATGTAATATGAACATTGTATTAGAGTTATCATGAAAAGATGTATAAGTGTGGACATTATGTATTTAATTTCAGCAATTTAAATTATGTGAACTTTAGTTCTTATTGTTAATTGCAAACTTCATGTATGTTAAATGT
Organism: Colocasia esculenta; assembly: GCA_014218235.1. Taxonomy (NCBI): domain Eukaryota; kingdom Viridiplantae; phylum Streptophyta; class Magnoliopsida; order Alismatales; family Araceae; genus Colocasia; species Colocasia esculenta. The sequence continues at coordinate 9,086 of JACBKR010006421.1, forward strand.
GGATGATGAATGAATGGAGACAGTTGTCTTTTACTTCCGCTACTGTTGTATATTCGCGTGTATCTCAGCTGTATGTATCGTTTGGGTAAATGTCCCACTGTGAGGACTCTCGCTATACCGACGTGGGTGGTATAACCGTACCGGTATAATGAGGGCCGTCACAGAGATTGGTATCAGAGCAACGGTTGAGATTGCACATGAATATACCTAAGTCATCATCCCCATTGCATGCTAAGTATGTCCACATGTGTAGAAAACACTAATGAGAAGTGAAAGATAGATAAGAAAATGGTTAGAAAACTTAGTAACCTAGCTCTAAAGGTGGCTAAATTTATTACAGCCATGGCTTCGAGAGGTAGGCGTGGTGGAGCGTCGGCCCGTGAGGACGAGCCGCGACGTGATGAGCAGGCGGAGCAACAGGCCCCGGCACCGCGAGGTCCTGTACTTCCCCCACCGCCGCCTGTGGAATACGGAGTATTCATGCAAGGTCTGGTGCAAGCCATGCAGACGCAGGCTCATACCCAGGCAGCACTCCAGGCCCAGTTGGAGGCCCAGGTAGAATAATTAAACAACTAGTAGTTTGCTATTTAAATTGCAAGATATTGTATTTATTGTGTATTGTTATTGTTTAATGTAGCAGGCTCAGGCACCAGCTCAGGACCATGGTGGACCATCCATCATGGAGCGATTCAAGAGGATGACCCCACCCTCTTTTAAGGGGGAGAGTGATCCATTAATGGCAGAAAGCTGGTTAAGGGAGACAGAGAAAATCTTCCGAGCCATCAGGTGCCCTGATGAGGATAAGGTGACATTAGCCACCTACATGCTACAGGTAGACTTATAATTCTGTATGTTTGTGTGTTCTGCTTAAGTTAGAACTTGTTGGTGGGTACTTATGAAGGTGTATTGCAGGAGAGAGCGGATGTATGGTGGTCCTCCCTACTTCGTACACGGTTTGAGGACAGAGCAGTAGACGTGACGTGGGACGCGTTCGTGAGGCTCTTTCGAGCCAAGTTCGTCCCAGAGCATATCCAGGACAAAATGGAGCAGGAATTTCTCTCCCTGACGCAAGGCTCCATGACCGTGCTGGAATACGAGGCAAGGTTTTCTGAACTTTCTAAATATGCACCGCATATCGTAGAGGATGAGCGCAGGAAGACGAAGAAGTTCGTGATGGGACTCAAGCCATCACTGCGGACGAGACTCGTGGCGTTTGACCACCGCACGCTAGACGAGGCCCTCAGTGCTGCCTACAGGCAGGAGGGAGAAATGGAGCAATATCGAGGAAAAGAAGGCTTCGCAGAAGAGGCCGACAGCTACATTCCAGCGGCAGGATAAGAAGAAGCGGTGTACCAGACAAGCAGAAACCAGTGGCAGTCAGCAACTCTCAGGTACCTTTGTACGTTCCCCGGTGTGAAGAAAGAGTGTCCCCATTGCGGGAAGACACATGGTGGGTCCGAGTGTTGGTTGGTAGCGGGTAGATGCTTGAAGTGTGGGAGCAGCGACCACAAGATCAAAGATTGCCCAAGACTTCAGCAAGGAGCTCAGTGGGGAGGCCAGCACCAGCAGTAGCGGCAGCCGCGCCAGCTACAGGAAGACTAGGAGGCCTCGAGCCCCAGCTCGAGTGTTTGCTTTAGCTCGCGAGGACGCGAGCAGGCGGAGCATGTCACCGAAGGTACGGTTTTGCTTTTCGGTGTGCACGCTCAGGTTTTGTTTGATACGGGTGCTACTCACTCGTTCATTTCCGAGCGGTTCGCTAGGCAGTTAGCCCTAGAGTCAGGCATAGAGTCTGAGGAGTTAGAGGTCCCTTGTCTGTGCACACCCCTGCGGGTACGGTATCGACTAGGAAGTGCATTCCGCGTTACCTGTGTGCATTGAGGATAGAGTCCTAGATGGGTGGTTCTTCTTGCTAAAGATGAAGGACTATGACGCTATTCTTGGTCTGGATTGGCTAGAGGAGCACTATGCGTTAGTGGATTGTCGTCGGAAGAGGATCGTTTCCGCATTCCTGGTGAGGACGAGTTCTCTCATCCTTGCCAAGAACTGGGGGGAAGTTAGTCATCTCAGCCATGAAGGCGATGCGCATGGTGAACAAGGGTTGTGACGCTTCTTGCCAGCGTGGTGTTAGTGCCAGAGGCTGATCAGTCACCTACTCTTGCAGAGATCGAGGTAGTGCAGGATTTTCCAGAATCTTTCCTGATGATTGTCTGGTTGCCACCGGATAGAGAGATAGAGTTACCATAGAGTTGCTTCCAGGCACCTCTCCTATCTCGAAGGCTCCATATCGGATGGCACAGCGGAGTTAGCCGAGTTGAGGAGGCAGTTGCAAGAGTGCTTGATAAGGGATTTATTCGCCCTAGTGTTTCCCCTTGGGGCGCACCTGTATTATTCGTCAAGAAGAAAGACGGGTCACTTAGGTTGTGCATTGATTATAGAAAGCTAAACCAAGTGACTGTGAAGAACAGGTACCCTTACCTCGGATTGATGATCTGTTGAGACCAGTTGAGGATGCATCAGTCTTTTCTAAGATTGACTTGCGATTGGTTATCATCAGCTGCGGATTAGGAGTGAGGATGTGTCCAAGACGGCGTTTAGAACCCGTTATGGACATTATGAGTTCTTGGTTCTTCCTTTCGGATTGACCAACGCCCCTGCAGCGTTCATGGATCTCATGAACAGGTGTTTAGTCCGTATTTAGATAGCTTTGTTGTGTGTTTATTGATGACGTGTTGGTCTATTTCCGGATGAGGCCACACACCGTCAGCATTTGAGGTTAGTCTTAGAGGTTCTCCGTGAGCACAAGCTGTATGCGAAGTTCAGCAAGTGCGAGTTCTGGTTGCGCGAGGTTCACTTTCTCGGGCATGTTATCTCGGCGCTGGTGTTGCAGTTGATCCAGCGAAGGTCCAGTGTATGGATTGGGAGATTCCCAAGACCCCTTCGGAGATTCGTAGTTTTTTGGTTAGCTGGTTACTATCGGCGATTATTGAGGGATTTTCATCCATCGCCGCCCCTTTGACTCAGCTTACCAGGAAGGGGGTGAAGTTTGTTTGGTCGAGAAGTGTGAGAGTAGTTTCAATTATTGAAGACTAAGCTCACGTCAGCCCGGGTGTTAGTTTGCCGAGCGTGTGTAGAGGGTTTTGCTATCTATACGGATGCGTCTCGATTGGGTTAGGCTGTGTGCTCATGCAGCGAGAGAGGGTAGTGGCTTACGCTTCTCGTCAGTTGAAGGAGCATGAGAGGAACTATCCGACTCATGATTTGGAGCTCGCAGCAGTGGTTCATGCACTAAAGATCTGGAGGCACTATCTTTATGGTGTCAGATTTGAGGTGTTTACCGACCACAAGAGCTTGAAGTATCTTTCTCCCAAAAGGAATTGAACCTGAGGCAGAGGAGATGGATTGAGTTCTTGAAGGACTATGACTTCGACCTTCAGTATCACCTGGAAAGGCGAATGTGTAGGGATGCCTAAGCAAAAAGAGGCCATCTCTCCAGCAGGATTGGAAGATGTTGGAGGATGCGGC
>JACBKR010006422.1:0-12627 GCA_014218235.1 Colocasia esculenta
AAAAAAGTGTAACAATAGCGTAAAGACGAAAATAGAGGAGAGTATAGTATTTATTTAAATAAAGGGAGAGAGTTAAAACATTTCTGAAATGGATTAATTTATTTTCAGTTAAATGTAGATAATCTATTACAATTGCACATGCCTAATACCATCTCAGAGAGGTAAATCTCTCTTCAGGTAAGGCTTTTGTAAGATGTCTGCTAACTAATTTTGAGTATCTATAAAGGAATATATGATGTTACCATTTGCACATGATCTCTAATAAATGATATCTAACCTCATATGCTTTCCTTGAGTGTTGTACAGGATTCTTGGTGAGATTTATAGCATTGGTGTTGTCACATATAGTGGAATAGTTTTGATGTGCAGTCATAATCTTAAGCTGTTGTTTGATCCAAAGGAGTTGCGTACAACAGCTCCCGACGGCTACATATTCAGCTTCAGCTGTTGATAAGGCTATTGAATTTTGTTTCTTTGAAGACCATGATATTAAGCATCATGCAAGAAATTGACACAACCACTGGTGCTTTTTCTATCCACTTTGCATCCAGCATAGTCAGCATCCGAGTATCCAATTAAATTTGTTTCACAAGTTTTAGGATACCATAGACCTATTTGTGAGAATGAGCCAAATATCTAAAAATTCTTTTTACTGAGATCAGGTGTGATTCCTTAGGATCAAATTAATACCTAGCACACATGCATACACTGAATAAAATATCAGGTCTACTTGCAATTAGATAAAGTAGTGAACCAATCATACCTCTGTAAAGTTTATGGTCCACCTTCTTACCTTTTGGATCACTATCTAACCTGGTTGATGTGCTCATGGGAGTAGATAGTGGTTTGACATTCTCAAATCCAAATTTCTTTAATAATTCCTTGGTGTATTTGATTTGACTGATGTGAGTTCCTTCCTTGCTTTGCTTGATTTGTAATCTAAGGAAGTAGTTGAGTTCTCCCATCATGCTCATTTAAAATTCTCCCTGCATTAGCTTTTCAAAATACTTACAGAGATTCATCAGTAGATCCAAAAATAGTCATCTACATAATTTGTACAATTAATATGTTTATGGCACTTTTTAATGAAGAGTGCTATCTACTTTTCCTCTTAAAATCATAGTTTAGCAGAAATGCACTAAGTATTTCATACCAAGCTCTATGTGCTTGTTTCAGACCATATAAGTGTTGGGTTACAATGTGTATGATGAGATTGTGCTTAATATTTGATGATTGACATAATTGATGTTGCAAACATGATAAGACATGATCAAGACATGAAAGATATATTAAATGAAAATGACTTTATGACTATCTATGCATCATGATATCTCACTTAGAGTGTTTTTTCATGTAGGTGTGAATACATACAAGACAAGCAAACAACACCAGTGCAACAAAACTGGAAACACATCAAGTGCTCACCTGTCGATAGCCACGAAGCCATTTGTCGACAGATAGACAAGACAACAACAAACAAGCTTTTGGAAACAAATAAAAAGCAATAGTTGTCGACAGACAGAGTGCACCTGTCGACAGATAAGGCTTGCCTGTTGACAGCACCAGGTCGTCTGTCGACAGCCTAGGATTCCAGTGACCAACATGGTTCTGGAAGCTAGTTTCCAGCAGTACCTATCGACAGTCATAGTGTACCTGTCGACAGCCGCAGGATAAGTCACAACGTGTGACCGACATGTGATCTGTATCAGGGTGTTCCCTTCTGACACGACTCTCCAAACTTGAACACCACTATATATAGATCATATGGAGTTATATTCGCAGCAAAAATCCTCCACACCAAAACCCTAATCAAGGATCAAGAAGAAGGTCTTCTCTGCTCTGCTCTGGCTTAACTCTCCTGTTTGTTCCTGGAAGATCCATCTCATGTGAGGAGTTAAAGCCGGTTCGTCCTCAAGTCAAGTTTCATCTTCGTCATCTGATCATCATCAACGTGAAGCTTGAAGTTCTTCTGGACGACCACATCGAGGAGTTCATCTTTGGATTTGATCTTCAATTCTGAACTCTTCTTTCTTTCTACTTTTCATTACTCTGTGTGTGTGGTAGTGGTTTGAGCATTCCTTGTGCTTGACCCACGTGTGTGTGGCTATTCTGAGTGCGTATTTGCCTCAGACACCGTGCGTGTGTGTTGTTTGGTTAAACTTGCTTCATAAGTAGTTTTCGTGTGTGTTGTGTGTGGACGGTGGACGTAGGATACCGAGTTTGTGTACTCCGAACCACCTTAAATCATCGTGTCCTATGGTTTGCACGCTCTTACGTAGATGTATGGTGAACGCGACATTGTTGATTGTACCACTTCCGTTGTCTAGAGTTCTGTGCACAAATCAATATGCTCACCTTCTCTAAACTGTCTCACAGATTTAAAATAGTAAAAATGAACTAGCAAGTGGAGAACATGTCATTTCCACAGGGAGACTGAATAAAATTTGACTAAAAAATCTGCAATCTTAGAAAACTATACAGTGCCAATCTCTCACAATCTGACAGATCAAACTTAATGAAAGAACAAGCTGAATTGAAATTAAAAGAGAATTGATATCAATGTACCCTCTCAGTTGAGGGATCAAACAAGCAGACAAAAATCTGAACTGGAAATTAACTAACATTACACAAGGATGCACATCTAATTCTGCATAAATCTGAAGCTCAAAGGAAATGAAGAGATGACAGAACAAGAATCTTAAACAGAATTTCAAACCAATATACCCCTACAGCTCAGGGATGAACAATCAACATTCTCATCTCTCCACAAACATAGAATCAATGAGGCAGTGAAAAGATCAGAATGAGACAGTGAAAAGGACTCAACCAGAAATTTAAACTGAGAACAACAAGAACTATAAAAATTTCAGATTACTATACCCTCACATTCGAGGGATGAAGAACAGAAGGAAAATAAGATCCACTAAGCTTCAAGACAACAATAAGAAACAATCGATTTCTATACCCTCTCAACTCGAGGGATGAAGAACAAATCAATTTAAGAAATATAACCTGTGCATCAAACTTCTGATATGTGCAAAGAGAAGAAGAACACTGATAGAGAAGAGAAAACACTAATCGAAATAGAAATCTCAAAAAAAAAAAAAAAAAAAAAAAAAAAAAACAGAAGGGGAGCCAAGCTCCCTGGTCTCTTAAATGCTCTGCTACCTCTGAAAGCTTTATGGACACCGTCACCCTTTCAGACGCCAGACAGATCCAGAACAAACCAAGAAAGAGGAGTTCCTGGCCGCTGTATGCCTTCTCTGCAGTGCGCCCTGGATCGTCCTCAACCAATGCCTTCAGAAGGGAGAAGAAGCCACGATCTCTGGAACACAGAAGACTCAAATGCTGAACTCTGGAATTCCGCCAAATGCTGAACACAACAGAAGAGAAAGAAACCCTAAAAAAAAAAACAAATCATGACTCCCTCCCAGATGTCGAACAATCTCTCACTCCCACCATTAAACAGGACAAGAAGAACTGGTGAATGCATTGGATCGAACCAACAAACACAGAAAAATAGACAAATCAACACAGAACAAATGAAAAACCAATTGCTCATGGCCGATCTCCTCTAAACACAAAAGAAAAGAAATAACAATCTCCATCTCAGCAGCAAGAACACTCCACTGTTCAAACCCCTTACAGATGAAATGGAAACGAAACTAGAATTCCCTCCCCTGCAGTCGAACCAAAAGGGGAAAACTCTCCCTTATCTGAACCCCCTCAAATGCTCAAACAGAAAAGATGAAAAATGGAACCCAAAAATGCTAAACTATAAAAACCCCTTTAAAAATCCGAACTCCTGGAGAAGAGGACCTTGGGGTCCTTTTATAGGCGCCCGGGCCTCCTGGCGAGTTCCTCTGCACAAGCTTCGCACGACCGGCGCACCAGTCTAGCTCTGCAACGCACCAGTCCAGCTCAGCACCGCTGCTCCCTCTCAGCACACCGCCTCCAGGCGCTGCGCACAGTTGCTCTGCTTCGCTAGCTTGCCACATCCGCAGCGTCGCACCATCTCCATCGCACAGCTTCAACACAAGCCTCGCCACGTATGCAGATCCTCCGCCCAGCTCCTTCGTAGTGCACAAGCTCCATAGCCGCGCACAGAACTCGGCAGATCCGGCCGCTGTACACCCATCGCTGCGCTCCAGCACGCCCAAATCTGGCCGCCTCCAACACACCCAAATCTGGCCGCCTCCAGCACACCCAAATCGCCCCAAACTACCTTGCTTCCAGCAGCTTCTGCCTTCGTCCATCTGGTGGGAAGGAAAATAAAGGTTTTAACAAGGGTTTCATGGCCAAAGGTGTGGTGGGTAATAACAAATGTTTATTTATTAATGAGATTGTGGGGGTATGTGACATGATGGTGTTAGGTAAATGTTATTTATTTACTAAGATTTATTTAAATTTTGATTTATTTATAAACTAATATTTACAAGAGATGATTAAGAAAATCTAAGACCAATGATTTATTTATGTACAATATACCTGTAAAAGAGAAAGATATCGACTTTATTAATGCGACTCTAACTATGTGTTCTACCCGAAAATTTAACTAATATGCTCAAAAACCTATTTAGGGATGAAATGAAAATTAAACTCAAAATGTACATTATTTATAGACAACGAATGTCTAAACTCAACTGTATGTATGCATTTAACACTGAAAATTATGCAGTTATCAGTTCCCCCTACTTGAACATTGCTAGTCCCTTAGCAATAAAAATATTACTCCAAATAGGACTAAAGATATAATATCTCATGCTAAACATCCATCATGTAAAGATTAATGTAGAGATATGTCTTTCCTATTGTAAGGGCTTATGACAAGAAATTAGTGTAAAAATGATAGCTCACTTAAGAGTTCACATCAGCCCTCATGGAGCTTCTCTGCCTCAGCTAGTAATTGAGATTAGATTAATTCAAGGGAGAAGAAAAGAATTGTGGATTAAGATCCTTGCTCAGTTAGATTGGGTTGTTTCTCTCAGTTCCATTCTTCCCAACTTCCTTGAGGATATTTTTTTGAGTTGAGGAATTTGCCTCTTTATTTGCACTTTGTGCACTCAAAATTTTTCTTTTCTTTTTCATCCACAATGCTGCACAACCCATCACTTTTCAAGAGTAGCGAGTCCAACTTTACTTAGATCCGGGGCATTTTTCATGGATATTTTTTTTCTTTTGCTTTTTCTTTTCTTTTCTTTTCCTCTTAAAGGAAGGATGGACAGTCAGGTTCCTTCATCACATGCACTTGAAAAGTTTTTCTATGAATGTGTTTATCATGGAATGCTTTGGCTTTGGCTTTATAATCTTTGAACTTTCATAGGCTTCATTTCTGAGCTCTTCTAGCTCATTCAGCTGAAGGGTCCTTTGTTGACCAGTTTGGGCTAAATCAAGATTTACATGTTTAATAGCCCAATAGGCTCTATGCTCAAGTTCTACCGGCATATGACAAGATTTTCCAAAAACAAGCCGGTAAGGGGACATTCCAATGGGATTTTGAAAGCGGTTCGGTAGGCCCACAATGCATCATCTAACCTTTCTGACTAGTCTTTCCTATCAGGCCTAACCGACTTCTGAAGAATGTTCTTAATCTCTCTGTTTGATACTTCCACCTGGCCACTGGTTTGCGGATGGTAAGGTGTTCCAGCTTATGGGTGATCCCATACTTCCTTAGGAGGGTCCTAAACTGAGTGTTAATGAAATGTGGCCCTCCATCACTAATGATTGCCTTGGGCCACCCAAATCTAGAAAATATGTTTTCTGAACAAATTTGATGACCACCTTATGATCATTGGTCTTTGTGGCAATGGCCTCTATCTATTGGACACATAATCAACAACAACTAGAATGTACGTGTATCCAAAGGACGGGGAAAAGGTCCATGAAGTCTATTCCCCATACATCAAAAATTTCTACAACCAAATGGGTTAAGAGGCATCATATCCTTCTTAGAAATATTTCCCATGTTTTGACTTCTAGGATAGGCCTTACAAAATCGGTGAGCATCCTTAAATAACGTGGGCCAATAGAAACCAGAGTCTAAGACCTTAGCAGCGGTCTTATTTCCTGAAAAATGCCCTCCACAAGCAAGAGAATGACAAAATTGAGGACACTTTGATGCTCACTCTCAGGGACAGATCTTCTTATCACTTGGTCTGGTCCAATAAAAAATAGCTCCGGGTCCTCCCAAATAAAATACTTGTCCCTAGCAAAGAATTTCTCTCTTTCATTTTTGGTCCATCTCCAAGTACTCATCCAATGACTTTATAATTCACAATGTGAGCGTACCATGGAGATGAAATATTAGAGACAGCTAAAATATGCTCATCTGGGAAAGCATCTCTAATAGGCATAGAGTCCGGGGCAACTATTCTGGACAAATGGTCAGCTACCACATTTTTGGACCCTTTCTTATCATGAATTTCTAGATCAAACTCCTATAACAAGAGGATCCATCTGATCAACCTAGGCTTGGCATCCTTTTTGGCGAGCAAATGCCTTAAGGCAGCATGGTCAGTGAAAATAATGATTTTGGCTCCTAAAAGGTAGGATCTAAACTTCTCTAAGGCAAAGACAACAGCTAGGAGCTCTTTCTCAGTGGTTGTGTATCGAATCTGAGTGTCATTCAATGTTCTGCTTGCATAATAAATCACAACAGATCCTTTATCAATTTTCTGACCCAAAATTGCACCTATTGCAAAGTCTGAAGCATCACACATTATCTCAAATGGCAATAACCAGTCTGGAGATTGTAGAATTGGAGCTCTGGTCAAAATGTCTTTTAAGTTCTCAAATGCTTTATTACAATCCTCATCAAAAATGAAAAGAGTGTCCTTTAACAAAGAAGTCATGGTCTTGCAATTTTGGAAAAGTCTTTGATGAACCTCCTATAGAATCCAGCATGACCAAGGAAGGATCGAATTTGTTTGACAGAGTTGGGAGGAGGCAATTTAGAAATGAGATTTATCTTGGCTTTATCTACCTCTATCCCTCTCTCTGAGACAATATTGTTGAACCACTCTTTATTACCTTCATATTTTGGTGCTAACAAAATTTATGATGTAACTTAATTGAACATTTTGTTCATCTGTGTCGCATCAATCTCATAGCAAAATGCTAAGTCTCTCATTGATGCAATAATGCGCACTAAAATGCTAAATCGATGTTCATCTAATATACATCGATTTCTATTCAAAGTGCCACATCGATTTCACTAACAACGATTTCATAAGTTACACCATGAGTTGATCGTGTAATGATTCGTTAAGTGAAACATCGATTTTATTGTGCAACGATTTCATAAGTGAGAACAATGATTTGCTCTCATATCGATTTGATAAGTGAGAAACAACGATTTGCTTCTCACATCGATTTGATAAAGTTTCATAACGATTTGCTAAGGCTCATAACGATTTGATAAGTGAGCGTAACGATTTGCTCTCACAACGATTTGCTTACTATAATGATTCTTTAAGTAGTCACATCGATTTCATAAGTGAGAACAACAATTTGCTCTCATATCGATTTGGTTCTCATAACGATTCGTTAACAACGATTTGCTTGCCATAACGATTTGATCATCATAACGATTTCCTTAGTGATCACATCGACTTGCTCATAACGATTCGATAAGTGAAGACAACGACTTGCCTTCTCACATCGATTTCTTCACACACGATTTCTTTGGAGAAAACAACGATTTGTTTTCCACATCGATTTGCTTGTTATGCCATAACGATTTGTTCACAGAACGATTTGGTTATGCATGATGCAACGACTTGATCTTCATATCGATTTCATAAGTCATTTATGAATCGATTCACTTCATCTTGAATATAAATTTCATATATCTTTCTGAAGTGATCTTTTGTTTGAAAAGTCAAATATCTTTCTGACAGATAAAGCTGCATGCTTGTGTCACAATCTTGTCAGAAAAAAGATATGACTTATCGTTTTTAGCATGATAAGAGAAATACAGTAGTATGCACCAGTATCACATAAACACACTTTTGTGCTAACACTCTCTTCATGCTTGCAGACCTCGAAGACCACCAAGGTCTGAAGAGAAATGTGCAACGGCTAGAACTTCAACGGATCCCTTCAACGGATCTATTCAAAGCCGCTATTTAAGATGAAGAAAAGATGAAAAAGGAGGAAGAACTTTCCTGAAAATCTTTGAAGGAGTGTACAACCAGTGAGGAACCTCAACTCCATATACACTTAAAGAAAGAGAGAAAGAGCCTGAGCCAAGAAGAAGCAAGCAAAAGCGTCTCAAGCTTTCAAGCCTTCAAGCTTTCTTTTCTCTTTTCATTCTCTCTCTGAGCTCATTGTAAATTTGGGGGAGAGTCCTTGACTGTGAGCTAGTTCTTAGTGTTCATCTTGTAATAGCTCTCAGTCTGATCTTTCTTTTCTAAGAAAGATTTATGTCCAGCTGTAGGACTGTATACAGTGTGTAACCCAGCTAGGGGTTTGTGTCTAGCAGAACCACACTGGGGTTTGTACCAGTAGGTTTGCTTCTGAGCCTAGAAAAGAAGTGGGCTGCCTTCTTGCCCGGGAAAGAGAAGAAGACCAGCTGGGGTGCTGGGTGTTGTAGTGTCCTTGAGGGGGACTGTACCCTTGGTTAGTAAAATTCCAAGAGGTTGCTTGGGGACTGGACGTAAGACTTCCATGTGGGAAGGGCCGAACCAGGATAAATCCCTTGTGTTATTTGTGTGATTGTTTACTTGCTTCCGCACTACTACTCTTTATCACACTAAACTAACCAAACTTTCAAGTGTTAATTTATGTGTTTAAGTTTCTATTTCAGATTTCAGAAAAACCTATTCACCCCCCCCTCTAGGCTAGCTTGCTGCCGTACTAAAAGGGCCAACAATTGGTATCAGAGAGGGTCTCTGAACTTTCAAGAAGATCCAACGATCTTAGAGCAAAGATCCATGGCAGCTCAAGGATATGCTGAAGGTCAATCAGTCACAGACCTCCATTCTTCGACGGAGAAGACTATCAATATTGGAAGATGAGAATGGAATGCTTCATACGAGGCACAAACTTTGATATGTGGCAGGTATTGAGGTAGGTGATTTTGTTATTATTCCTGTTGAAGGCACTACTGCCATTACACTTGCCGATAAAAGTAAACTCTCTCTAAATTTTAAAGCAAAAATTATTTATGCTGTGCCCTATCTAAAGAGGAATTTAGTAAAGTTTCCGCATGTCAATCTGCTAAAGATATGTGGACAAATTGAAGCTCACATATGAAGGAATACCCAGTACGGATGAAATACCTATTGATGCTCAAGTGTTTAAAGAAACAAGACAGGAAGCTATAACTCCATCATCTCCATCTGTCGCCATTCAAGGGGAGCAACAGGAAGCACCTCAGGAAGTTATCCTTCCACATGAGGAAGAAGATGTAAAGGAGGAACCTCAGATTGAGAGGGAGCCTCATATCTTTTTTAAAAAGGATATCTCTGAAGAAATAAGTGTTAAAGAAGCCTCTGATGAAGAAGAAGCTGAGGATAATGCTCATAAATTCTAAGTAACACCTCAGGAGACATCTTCTGTAAACAACTCATCAGGTAGCTTCAACATTAAAGAATAAAATGCCTATCTACTCTTGATGAACAAAAGAAAAAGGCATTCAGATGGGTATGGTTAGTGGATGCTCAAAAACATCCGATTGGTGACTACCAACTCTTCACTTCATTCTAATCTGAAGAGGAAGTAGTCATCCTTTAGTTTCAGTTTCAGTTTTTAAACTTACATTTTTGTTTGTTGTATTCAGTAAACTACAATGCTACTAACAATGTTTGCAAGTTTATTAGATAATGCAGGCAAAAGTCTTGAAGACTTGACAAACAACACATGTCAAAGGTCAAGAGCAACAAGATCTGACTTGCCTCACATTAAGGGGAGTCTCATGCTCAGGAGAGCACAGATTAAGGGGGAGTTATTCTTATCAACTATCATTGTTGAACCCCTCAATGGTAAGAAATTGTCACAAAGGGGAAAGAATGCATGGTAAGATCCTTCCTTTTTGGTTAGTGACAAAAAGGGGGAGAATTTGTATGTTCTATGAATTTTTTGCTTTTTCTATGCTTCATATATTTGTGTCAGAAAATTCACATAAATTTTGTCATCACCAAAAAGGGAGAGATTGTTGAACCACTCTTTATTACCTTCATATTTTGGTGCTAACAAAATTTGATGTAACTTAAATTGAACATTTTGTTTCATCTGTGTCGCATCAATCTCATAGCAAAATGCTAAGTCTCTCATTGATGCAATAAGGCGCACTAAAATGCTAAATCAATGTTCATCTAATATACATCGATTTCTATTCAAAGTGCCACATCGATTTCACTAACAACGATTTCATAAGTTACACCATGAGTTGATCGTGTAATGATTCGTTAAGTGAAACATCGATTTTATCGTGCAACGATTTCATAAGTGAGAACAATGATTGCTCTCATATCGATTTGATAAGTGAGAAACAACGATTTTCTTCTCACATCGATTTGATAAAGTTTCATAACGATTTGCTAAGGCTCATAACGATTTGATAAGTGACGCAACGATTTGCTCTCAACAACGATTTGCTTACTATAATGATTCTTTAAGTAGTCACATCGATTCATAAGTGAGAACAACGATTCGCTCTCATATCGATTTGGTTCTCATAACGATTCGTTAACAACGATTGCTTGCATAACGATTTGATCATCATAACGATTTCCTTAGTGATCACATCGACTTGCTCATAACGATTCGATAAGTGAAGACAACGACTTGCCTTCTCACATCGATTTCTTCACAATGATTTCTTTGAGAAAACACGGATTTGTTTTCCACATCGATTGCTTGTTATGCCATAACGATTTGTTCACAGAACGATTTGGTTATGCATGATGCAACGACTTGATCTTCATATCGATTTCATAAGTCATTTATGCATCGATTCACTTCATCTTGAATATAAATTTCATATATCTTCTGAAGTGATCTTTTGTTTGAAAAGTCAAATATCTTTCTGACAGATAAAGCTGCATGCTTGTGTCACAATCTTGTCAGAGAAAAAGATATGACTTATCGTTTTAGCATGATAGAGAAATTAGTAGTATGCACTAGTATCACATAAACACACTTTTGTGCTAACACTCTCTTCATGCTTGCAGACCTCGAAGACCACCAAGGTCTGAAAGAAATGAGCAACGGCTAGAACTTCAACAGATCCCTTCAACGGATCTATTCAAAGCCGCTATTTAAGATGAAGAAAAGATGAAAAAGGAGGAAGAGCTTTCCTAAAAATCTTTGAAGGAGTGTACAACCAGTGAGGAACCTCAACGCCACATACACTTAAAGAAAGAGAGAAGAGCCTGAGCCAAGAAGAAGCAAGCAAAAGCGTCTCAAGCTTTCAAGCCTTCAAGCTTTCTTTTCTCTTTTCATTCTCTCTCTGAGCTCATTGTAAATTTGGGGGAGAGTCCTTGACTGTGAGCTAGTTCTTAGTGTTCATCTTGTAATAGCTCTCAGTCTGATCTTTCTTTTCTAAGAAAGATTTCTGTCCAGCTGTAGGACTGTATACAGTGTGTAACCCAGCTAGGTGTTTGTGTCTAGCAGAACCGCACTGGGGTTTGTACCAGTAGGTTTACTTCTGAGCCTAGAAAAGAAGTGGGCTGCCTTCTTGCCCGGGAAAGAGAAGAAGACCAGCTGGGGTGCTGGGTGTTGTAGTGTCCTTGAGGGGGACTGTACCCTTGGTTAGTAAAATTCCAAGAGGTTGCTTGGGGACTGGACGTAGGACTTCCATGTGGGAAGGGCCGAACCAGGATAAATCCCTTGTGTTATTTGTGTGATTGTTTACTTGCTTCCGCACTACTACTCTTTATCACACTAAACTAACAAAACTTTCAAGTGTTAATTTATGTGTTTAAGTTTCTATTTCAGATTTCAGAAAAAACCTATCACCCCCCCTCTAGGCTAGCTTGCTGCCGTACCAAAAGGGCCAACAAATATGCCCTAAGACCATCCCCTCCTTTACCATGAAGTGGCTCTTTTCCCAACTTAGACAAGATTGACATTAATGCATCTTTTGAGCACTTCAGTCAAATGGTCGAGGCATGAATCAAGTCACTTCCAAACACAGAAAAATCATCCATGAAGACTTCTAAGTAATTCCCAACCATATCTGAGAAGATAGACATCATGCAACGTTGAAAAGTGCAGGGGCATGGCGCAGCCGAAGGGCATGCGTCTAAAGACAAAAGTTCCAAATGGACATGTGAAGGTGGTCTTTTCTTGGTCCTCAGGGTGAATAGCACTTGGTTATACCTTGAATATCCATCAAGGAAGCAAAAGAATTTTTGGCCTGCAAGTTTCTCTAAGATTTGGCCAATGAAAGGCAAGGGAAAATGGTCTTTCTTGGTCATCGCATTCAATTGCGATAGTTAATGCACACTCTCTATCCTATAGCCAGCCTAGTGGGAATGAGCTCACCTTTTCAGTTTGAATTACCGTTAGTCCTGACTTTTTAGGTACAACTTGAGTTGGACTAACCCATGGCTATCAGAGATGGGATAAATGAATCCAGCATCAAGCCATTTGACAATTTCTTTCTTAACAACTTCTTTCATA
>JACBKR010006423.1:0-12631 GCA_014218235.1 Colocasia esculenta
GGCACAAGGCAAAGCACACATGAACACAATGTCGACACGAGCAAGCTCGGCGAGAGAACTAGGGATACCCAGAGCTGATCACATGGAAACACATTGTCCCACATCGACCAGCTAGGCAACACCAAAAATCCATACAACGAGATGCAGAAAACCAGTAGGTCCATGTGGAGGCCTTTCCGTGCTTGGGCCGGAGCCTGGTGGGCCTGCACTTGAAGAAGGGAAGAAGAGCGCTGGTGGCGGACGAACACCTGCAAAACCAGAAATGGATCAGGGGGGCCCGGTTGAAGAACCGGGGAGAACCCTCCGATGCCAAAGTTAGTAGATGACTAGAGTGGATGGGAATTCTCGTATGAGATGTGTTTACGTAAGAGTCAAAAACATACCTCCGCATGGCGCTACGCCTGTGTCTTATATAGGCATGGGTGTTGAAGCGAACGAACGTAACGTCTCCGGATCGTGCCTGGAAGGGTGCCTTGATTGGCGCACATAGCGGGGGGTTACACGTTCAGGTGCCCGTTGAGATGCTTAGCAGTTAACGCATCTCTTGATGGTGGGGCGCGTGGCCCGCGGCGGTTGTAACCATTGCTAATACGAAGAGGCTGCTCGGGAGGCCTTGACTGTAGTTCTCGAGCATGTTACTTGTTGGAGAAGATGAGCCTGGTGCTCGATGACTGTGAGGACTGCTCTGGGTCCGAGCAGGACAAGTGTTTCCGAAGGCGCTGGAGATGGTCGTCCGAGGACAGATGATGCCCTAGGACAGCACAACGCCAGTTCGTTTCGTCATGGGCTTATGCGAGCTTTGTTGATGGGCCTGTGTGGCAGAAAGTGACCACCACAGTCCACCAAACTACAGCGCCAAACGGAAACGACGACACGAGGGGAGCAACTCGCTCAACCTCAAAACACTCGAGGTAAAAGACCTTCACCAAGAAGGCCACAACAGCGCGCACCACAGCGCCAATGCACAAAAGCGGAGCACCACCACCCCAAACAACCCACAAAAATAGAGGACAAAAATGCACAACATGCCTCTTTCGCACGCAAAAGAGGGGACCGAAACACAAAACCAGCACCTCCACAAGAAGTACCGCTAGCCACATGGCCATCACACACACCACATCACCAACTGTGAGAGCACGTTGGGCACAGGAAAACGAAGCAGAACCATCCGAGCCATGGGGACACACGCAGTCCCACCAACATGACCGAGAAAATTGGAAACAAACAACAAGGCAAGTTGGCTGACGCAGCAACCAGACACACGGTTAAAGGCACCGCACCTTGACCGACAAAGCCCAAGTAGACTGTAACACTGATAGTCCATCCGGAAACAATGACATCTCATCTCTACAGAGAGAGAGCAGCACAAAACCATTCAAACACTAGGCAGCCATGGAAAGGACCTCCACCCAGAACGACAGAGAGTCGTCCAAAGACAACTCCACCGGAACAAACAACCCAAACAACCAATCCACACAGACCTTCAGAGAGAGCATAGCAGCAAGCAAAAGCAATACAAGACAGTTCTGGGAGAAACCCCCACCAGAATGACCAAGGCACGTTCTGTGAGAACCCACCAGAACGCACCAGCCAACCAACAGCACACCTCAACCCTGAGGTAGCACGACAGTAACTAGAAACAGCACAAAGCAATCCTGGGAGAAACCCTCACAAGCACAAAACAAATAGTTCTGGAAACCTCACCAGAACACAAAGCCAACCAACAACGCACCTCAACCATGAGGTAGCACGACAGCAACCAGAAACGGGCACGGAATAGTCCTGGGAAAAACCCTCACCAAGACAACAACAAACAATTTGGGAAACCTCACCAAAACACAAAGCCAACCAACAACGCACCTCAACCCTGAGGGCAACAAAACAGAAATGAGCACGAAGAAGTTCTAGGAGAAACCTCCACCAGAATAAGCAAGGAAGAGCTCTGGGAACACCTCACCAGAACTCACAACCAAACAGCACAGAGCCACCTAGCAAACACAACAAGTGACACAACACACAACCAATGCCATCACAAGCACACACAGAGCATCTACTAAGTCCGAGCAACAATGCCGACTCAGCGGAACACAGGGCACCCACAACTCACCTAAAAGGTGAGGTGACACGCCCAAGCAACCACTGCACAAACAAAGCCAAGACCAAGACACAATTAGGAAAAATAAGGGCACCTTCCACCGAACCCGCAGACAATAGGCCTGCACCGGTGAAGGCCACACCGAAACTAGACTCTCTCAGCCACAGCAAAAACACATGTAGCTGAAAGTGCAGCCGACGACGACAAAGAGCACCGCACCGGACTTGTCTGCAACTGTCCTCCTCACAAGGAAGACCTCTACCAGCGACTCCATCATCAACAGTACCATCGGCATGAGCCAACTAGGGACCACACTCCCCACGCACGTGACATTGCAACAGCAACAGCCCTACTGCAGCACCCACTAGAATCTTGTTCAACCACAACCTACCTATAGAACATGATCAAGGCACAAGCCTAACACTAACACACCAAGAATGGTGCTAGCAACACACTTGAACTATTTTCTGGGATAGCCATAGCCATTAACCTATTGTAAATCTCAGAAGACATTGCTCTGATACAACTGTAATGACCCAAGAATCTGATACTCGGAACCTTCCAAGTACCTAATCCTTGGACTGCCACCCACGGATCCGAAGACCAAAAGGGTAAAAAAAATATGTCTAGTGAGATATACAACAAGTTACAATAGCTAAACAATTAAAGAAGTGCAACAGCGGAATAGAAAACATACATAATGTCCCAGATAATAATTCAAGTGCAAAAAGGGGAAATACAAACCACTGCTAACGCTGCTGACCACAAGCGGCACAACGCAAACCATCCGAACACAAGTGCCCGCTCCCGCGAACTCAACCTAGAAGGAAGTAAGGGGTGAATGAGCTTTGCGAACGAAGCCCAGCAGGGAACCGAACCCCTCACGGTTCGACAGCGAAAATAAGAACAAAGCTAAACTAGGGAGGAAGAACAGTGGTACTAAAGTAAACAAGCTAACTACACCAAGCGGAAGGGCGGTGGTAACTCAAGTAACAAGACTACTAACTGAGCAGGTAATATAATAAAATAATATCAACTGAGCAGGGTACCGAAGTAAGTAAACGGAAAGTACACTAGTCCACAAGTATCGCCAATAGGCCACAACAACACCTGATCCCAACCTCGGTAAACGTGCTCCGAGCACGCCACAAGACTGCACAAGCAGACGGTAAGACCCTCGTCTGGACAACACACACTAGCCACAACACAGCCTCTACTAGTCAGTGGTCAGCTGCGCCCACTGGCGTCTTACCGCTCGACCATGAGTCCAAGTCTCCTCTCCCGTCGGAGTGAGACGCGTGGACAAACACACCACAAGCGTAGTCTGGTCGGACTACGGTCCCACGCCTGTCCTCACGACACGGCTCCGATGTTGGGTTCTCATGTTGAGAAGACTGAGCTCACATTCTAATTAATCAATACAACATGTTTTTGATGATGAACATTGATGTGCAATGATGTATGATGCAAACAAGTAAAAAACAATGTGAATTGAGTTTTAAATGCATGAGATCTTCAAACAATAACTTGTCATAACAACTTGGTACAATGCTTGATTTTATGCTCATAATATCTCACTAATCATGTTTACTTTTGTAGGAGATATACCATGCAAGACATGTGCCAAAAACAAGCTTGAAAGTTCAAGAAAAAGTCAAAAGACAAGGTACCTGTCGACAGCAAGCAAAGACCTGTCGACAGATACAATCAGTCAGAAAGAACCAGTTCTGCCAAGGCACAGCCTGTCGACAGCAGGAGTTCCATGTCGACAGATTCAGTCAGTCAGAAACCACAAGTTCTGGAAGGCCATGCCTGTCGACAGCAGCAGACCGCCTGTCGACAGATGCACACAGTCAGAGCCTTCATCCTTCTGGTTCTTCACAAACTGTCTCGCCTATCGACAGCAGGTGCAATACCTGTCGACAGACAAACCGAAATCATATTACGGAAAGTTTTGCAAGTTGCCAAACTTAGTGTTTCTATGGAGTACGACTCTCCATATGTTAACACTCATATATAAGCAACCTTTTACAACAAATCTCATACACAAGCAGCCTTCAAGAAAAATTAAAGAATTCTCACAAGAAGCCTTGTTCTACTGCTCTGCTTAACCTACCGCCCAGAACCAAGAACGAAAGACTCTTGAAGCGGAAGGTGAAGTCCGGACGTCTTGGATTCAAGCATCTACATCAACATCTGATCTCAAAGTCGAAGCTTGGACTCCAGGAGGACGTTCAGAGGAAGAGTTTGCCTATTGGATTTGTTCTTCAACTCTCAAACCCTTCCCTGTTCTTTCTATTCCATACTTGTGTGTGTGTGTGGTGTTTCAAGCGTTTGTTGTGCTTGATACACGTGTGTGTGTTAATCTGATCGTGGGTTCACATCAGATAAACACATGTGTGAGTTGTAGTTCGTGAACTAGCTCATAAGCAGGTGATTCTGCGTGTGTGTGTGGCCCGTGGATGTAGGATACACGAGTTGTGTATTCCGAACCACGTAAAATCTACGTGTCTCGTGGTTTGCACGGATTTGCGTTAGATGTTTGGTAGGCACGACACGTCTATACACGTTTGAGTACTTGCTTATTCGTTTGTTAATCACTCACACACATCCACACATAGTCCCATTATTGCTAACACTTTAATTGTCTGTGCTATTGCAAAAAGAGGGCGTTAAGCTTTTAAATTGTCCGTAATCTATTCAACCCCCCTTCTAGATTACCATTTAGGGAATTCCGCATCTCTTCAATTGGTATCAGAGCCGAGTTTCTCCGATTTACTGATTTATGTTTGATCTTGCGATCAGGAGATCACGGTCAAATGGAATCTAACAAG
This sequence comes from Colocasia esculenta, assembly GCA_014218235.1. Classification (NCBI taxonomy): domain Eukaryota; kingdom Viridiplantae; phylum Streptophyta; class Magnoliopsida; order Alismatales; family Araceae; genus Colocasia; species Colocasia esculenta. Next base: position 4,930 of record JACBKR010006423.1, read on the forward strand.
GGGTATATGGCCGAGGGACACTCGGTGCCCGGCCACCCTTCTTTGATGGCACTGACTATCCTTATTGGAAAAATCGAATGCAGGTTTTTCTCCACGCACAGAATTCGAACTATGGAAAATAGTCAAAAAGGGAGCATACGAACTGCCTCAGGATGAGGATACCTGGACCAAGGACCAGATCGCCAAGGGGACACTCAACTGGAGCGCCCTCAATATGATGCAGTGTTCGGTCCATCCGAAGGAGTACTCAAGAGTCTCCACATGCACCTCAGCTAAGGAGATGTGGGACAAGCTTGAGCTCATCTATGAAGGTACGTCCGAGGTAAGAGAATCAAAGGTAAGCATGCTGGTTTCAGAATATGAAATGTTCAAGATGAATAATGATGAAACCATTTCAAACATGTTTGCTAGATTCATGATAATCATAAATGGATTGAAAGGTCTCAAAAAGGAATACTCGGAGAGTGACTTGGTGAGGAAGATACTTCGGTCTCTTCCATCCTCTTGGGACACCAAAGCCACTGTCATTGAAGATTCCAAATACCTCTCAAAAATGAAAGTGGATGAATTAATGGCTCCTTGATGACTTATGAGTTGAATGTTAAAAGAAAAGAAACTGAAGAAAATCCTAGGAAGCCACTTGCCTTGAAGGCTTCCAGGAGGACTTCTTCAGTTTCCATAAAGGAATTAATTCAGGAAAGTGAAATCAGTGAATCGTCTAGTGAGAGTGACAATGATGAAATGGCTATGATCACTAGACAATTCAAGAAATTTTTGAAGTTCAAGAGGAGAGGTACAGGTAACTCTAAACCTTTCCAAAAGAAAGATTTTTCTAACAAGTTTGATTCTAACAAAAAGTCTGAAATTGTTTGCTATGAGTGCAAGAAGCAAGGGCATATGAGAGGAGAATGCCCCGAGCTCAAAAAGAAGCTTAAGAAGGACAAATTCACCTTCAAGAAGGCCAAGGCAATGGTGGCCACTTGGAGATGATGAGAATGATGATCAGAACAGTCAAGCTACCTCTGTGATGATGAAGTCCACTGTCTCATGGCGAGAAGTGATGACTCGAATGAGGTAAATTCTTCTTTTGAAACATACTCTATTATTCAATGGGAAGAAGCTTACACTGTTCTATTTGAAAAATACTGTGAATTTAAGTCTGAAAATAAAGCACTCAAGAAAAAATTCAATTCCCTTGTTCATGAGTCAAACAACCATGATGAAATTGAATCCTTGAATAAGGTAATTGAAATGATGAAAATAGATGAACAAACACACAGTGATGAATGGAGCATGAAACTTAAATTTCAAGAAGTTCAAAAGGAAGAGATGAATTAATGAACTCTCTAAAAGCCTTAATAGTGAGCATGAAAAGCTAAAGAAGAAATTGGAAAAAGCTGAAAATGACTTAAAAGGTAAGTCAAAAGATTATCTAGTTTTATCAAAAGTAAGCAAAATCCCGATGCTATTTAGGTTCAAATGTTTATGTTGCTAGACATGGGATCGGGTTTCAAAAAGTAAAGCCAAAGGAAATTGGAAAAAATCTGTTGACAAATTTCATTGATAACAGCCCAAGTTCAAGCAAACAAATCCTTCAAAGAATAGGAAAAATCCTTCCAAGGGAAAGAACAAGAATCTAAAATGGTAAAGTTTGTTTCTGGGCAATCTAAGGAATTTGCAACAAGCTCAAGACAGGACAAACAGCAAACTCCTAAAGCTAAATTACAAGGCAACAAAAAGGAAAAATGCCAATGCATGCTCCACAAAGGTAAAGTTGAATGTTATTCAAAAACCACCATCATGCAACATATGTAAAAAGGTTGGGCACACTGAAAAAACAATGCTGGAATAGCCCAAATCAAATGAAAATCAAACAAGTTTGGATTCCTAAGCATTTGTTATTTGGCATGAATGATACAATGGGACCCAAAGTAATTTGGGTACCAAAACCTCTCGTCTGATCACATGTGCAGGAATGCCTAGCAGCCCACAATCAAAACAAATGGTACCTGGAGTGGCTGCTCTAGGCATATGACGGGCGACAAAGCTAAATCAGTTTGCTCGTGGAAAAAGATAGAGGTCAAGTGATCTTTGGAGGTAACAACAAAGGCCGATCATCGGCTCAGGTAAAGTTGGTAAGTTTGCCTCTAACTCTATAGACAATGTGCTACTAGTGATGGCCTTCATCACAATTTGCTTAGCATAAGTCAATTGTGTGATAAAGGTCATAAAATTGTCTTTGAATCCAATTCATGTCAAATTCTGGATAAGGAAACAGGAAGCCTAAAATTTTCTAGAAAAAGAATGAATAACATCTACATGGTTGACTTAGATGATCCAGAAAATAACAATTGTGTCTTGTAGCAAACAAACAGGACGAGCTTAGATTGTGCATCGTAGGCTAGGTCATGCTAGTTACAATGTATTGCACAAGATCATGAGGCTTAAGTTGGTAAGTGGTCTTCCTGAAATCTCCTTAACAAGAATGAAAATTTTTGTGATGCATGTGCACCAGGAAAACAAACCCGGAAATCCTTCAAATCAAGGCATCGGTAAGTACTTCCAAAGCTTATGAACTCTTGCACATGGACCTATTTGGACCTACGAGAACACTCAGTCTCAATGGCAAGCGTTATGGTTTTGTCATTGTGTGATGACTTCTCTAGGTTTACTTGGGGTAAAATTCCTAGCTCACAAGAATGAAACATTAAGTGTTTTTGAAGAATTCTTCAACAAAATTGAGCATGGGAATGTCAATAAAATCTGCTCCATCCGCACTGATCACGGGGGAGAATTTGACAATAATTTCTTCTCTGAATTTTGCAGGAACCAAGGTATAGACCACCTGTTTTCCTCCCCGAGAACTCCCGAGCAAAATGGAGTTGTGGAGAGGAAGAATAGAACCTTGGTGGAGATGGCTCGTACGCTTCTGGTCGATAATCAACTAGCACGAACTTTTTGGGCAGAAGCGGTAAACACATCTTGCTACATCCTTAACCGAGCCATGGTAAGACCTGTATTCAAGAAAACTCCTTACGAACTTATGAAAGGTAAGAAACCCACCATTGGGTACTTTAAAGTTTTGGTTCAAAGGTGTTTATACATAACAATGATAAAAATGACTTGGACAAGTTTGAAGCCAAAAGCGATCAAGGTATTTTTTTGGATACTCTGAACATTCTAGAGCATATAGGGTGTTCAATCTGAAAACTAGAACTGTGGAAGAAACTCCACATGTCATTTTGATGAATCTCAAATCAAGCTAACATTGTAAATTCTTACAGGTTGATGACAAGGAAGGGACAACACTTGAGGAATTTCAAAGAAAAGGAAAAGGACAAACTCAAGAAGTCTCAAAAGGAAAAAGTGGACTTCTTCGCAGGTACGATGATGAAGATGATGACTGTTTGATCAGAAATCATGATGAAGTCCCTGCTGAGGATCCACAACAAGAAGAACAACCTCAAGATGAAAGTCCTCCAGCCACCCCTCCTCCAGAACATCCTCCTCAATTGCAAGATCAACCCGGACCTTCAACAATCACTAATGTGAGGTACTCCAAAGCTCATCCACTTGAGAATGTCATAGGTAACATAAATGATTCAGTTCAAACTAGGTCTCAGGTAAATCAGATAGTGAACAGGATCATTTAGCCTTTGTATCTCAAGTGGAACCCAAAACTGTTGAAGAAGCACTAAAAGAAAACTCTGGGATTGATGCCATGCATGAGGAGCTTGGGCAGTTTCAAAGAAATAATGTCTGGAGTTTAGTTCCTAGACCCCTGAAATTTCTGTCATAGGGACGAGATGGGTCTTTAGGAATAAACTAAATGAAGAGGGTAAGGTGGTGAGAAACAAGGCTAGACTAGTTGCAAAAGGATACAATCAGGAATTTGGCATAGACTTTAGGAATCCTTTGCACCTGTAGCTAGACTAGAAGCAGTTAGGATCTTGTTAGCATATGCATGTTCAAACAAGTTCAAATTATTTCAAATGGATGTCAAAACTACTTTCTTGAATGGCTACACAAAAGAGGAAGTCTATGTCTCTCAACCACCTGGATTTGAGGACCATGATAAACCAACCATGTATTTAAATTGCACAAAGCTCTCTATGGTTTGAACAGGCACCCGAGCTTGGTACGACAGGCTGAGCACCTATTTGGTAAGAAAAATTACTCAAGAGGTAAGGTGGACCAAACTCTCTTTACAAAGAAAGTTCGCGATCATATAATTGTTGTTCAAGTTTATGTGGACGACATTATCTTTGGTTCCACTAATCCCACACTGTTGAAGAATTTTCACAAACATGCACAGTGAATCTGCGCGCCCAGCCAGGGCTGCCCAGACCCTCGGCACAATGCGCCAACAGGCAACGGCTGGCGTAGTGCACCAGCCCCCACATTCCTTCCCTCCTCGAGCCCTATTGTAGCACCCCAGAAATTTTAATTACATAAAAATTCAAATAAATGGAAATAAATAATTTCCATAATATCGGCGTAGTTAAACATACGTGTCATTATCGTATGTGCTAAAACATATAGGAAAAATCCATAAAAATGGGAAATCAACCCCACACATTATTCTTAAGGGTTCCACGAAGGAATTCGTGCGATGAAAAATTCCGATTAACCAAGTGAACTCACATGAGGACCAATTATCTGAATTAGGAAACAAGTCGGAAAACCGTTAACACGGAAATACGACGCGACCCAAATATTAATAAAGGTGTTGGAGAGACTTCCAATGTTATATATTAATGACCCAATATCTTAATTGGGCCAATGGATCACATTTGACCCATAACCAAATAAAGCTAGAAAATGCATAGAAATTCGTAACTCTAAACAGGCTGAAATTAAAAAGGGGTAATTAGGGTTAATTGGGCTGCAATCATGCACTATTAGCAACCCAAATTCATGCCTACCCATCCATGGAAGTTGCTTGATGGCCAAGACTCTCTAATGGAGGAAGAAATCATCAAAAATAGGAAACCAACATGCCAATCCCGAAACCCTTCTTTCCTAGTTACAATAGGACTCCTAAACACCATGGATGCTTAAATACTCTTCACCCAAACCCTAGGGACGAGTTTAGAACTTGCTGGGGTCGTATGGAGGAGCTCTTGGTGGCTGGAGAATAGGAGATCAAGCATACTAAGCTCATCTTTCTTCCCCCGTTCATCTGCTACGACCTACACGAACCACCTTCTTGAAGCCGATCAAAGGTAGGCCAAACCTAAATCCCATCATGCAAGGCTATACCCCTAGAAAGAGGGTCGAGTCTACTTCCTAACCCAAGTGGAATGCCCAAATTCCATGCAGTATACACGGAGTATTAGGCGTTCTACAACAGTGTTCTGAACGTAGGATTTCTGAAGAACGAGACTTCATCAACCCAAAAGGTAGGTTTTCTCGGGCCAAATCTTAACATCTCCTATACCAATGTGTAGAGCATCAAGTTAGTTTTCTTTCCCCCTGGTTTCATCGAATTTCATTTAGTAGATTTTGAATTATAAGCGTTTGCCAAAGTCGCGCACTGTTAGGGCTTTTCCCGTTCTTATATGTTGCACGTGTTTCAAGACCGAATTAGAGTAAACTCATGACATGAAAGTTATTCTACTAGATACCTCGTCAGGTTTCATGTTGAACGTTCTGACTAAATCTCATCGGTTAGAGAGTTATAAGCGTGATAATAAGGTTTCTGCATGAAACTACGTCTTCAGGTTACCCTTGGTCTGACTTTGTGTTCCCTATGATCAAAGCCTATCGAAACCATCCTTATTTTCAATTTCTATTTATTGGAAGTACCCTTGTATGTCTAGGTTGTTTTAAAACTGGTTTCGTTATTTTTCATGCACGTACAATTTGTTCTCTATTTTAGAACAACTCTGTGTCAAAAGAAGGAAAGACTGGTCCGCAATCTAAAGCACTGTCCTTGCTCTGTCAGAGTCAGGCACGGACCCTGTGAACGCGACTGCCGATAGGTCGCTTTCAGGGGGTTGATTGCGACATACCCCCTGTCGCCTTCTCAAGGCGACATGTGCTCTGTCGCTATCCGGCTACCTGGCCTGACAGACCCTGTCGCCTTCCTTATATGGCTATGTCGCGATCTCAGGATCTTTACCTGAAACCACTTGTTTTCTTGCAAAGTTTTCCGCATATACCCAAGGTCTGTTTAAATGTGATATTTACTGTGTAAGTTGTCTGTCTTGGGTCTGATCATTACATGATTGTTATTTAATGGCTTAAAAGCGATTAACCCATTTAAAAGCCTTAATTACATGAATGTTATTCTAAGTGCTCCTTAAATGTTATGATCCATTCATGCTTCTTGTGATTTAATCTTCCTACTATTCTTCCATGCTTAAATGATAATGGTGATCATAAAATCTTGCAAACCATGATTAGTTAAAGTGCATAGTTTTATTCCATGTTATATTGTCAAGTGCTTCCTGCGAGTTTGAGACCGATAGTTTGTGATTGAGAGACGTACATCACTATACACTGCACGATTAGGCAGCCCCTTCTTGGGAAATTGGAAACTCTCTACCGGTCATTCCGAATCGGTAGACTAGCGACCTTTTCACCAAGGCCTCCGTAAATCTCCTCTGACCATGGATTCCCACATGGCCGACGAGTTGTTGTACCATTGAAGTTCCCTGGAGATAGCACGCACTTCCTTTCTCTTCTACTCTCGTGAGTGTGACTTAAAACTGGACTAAAGCCATTAATGTAAAGATTGAACGAAAGTATAAATCGTACCGTTATGCTGCCGAATTTATCTCTTGACCATTGTACTCATGAAATCATGTTCAATTACTTATTTCTTGTTCCCTCATCATCATGAACATGACGTTACATATGCTTACTTATTGAAACTCTCATTGGCCATTATTAATGACTGTGGGTATCTACATTTAAAAATGTTTCATGAGATTGCTGACAGGGCACGGCGTGTGTCCAAGGGCTCCAATCTAGCCCCAATGACGGCGAGTCATAAATATACTGTTAACCATGGGGTATAATGATTAGTGGCGTTGCATCTGCGCTAGGAGTACTTTCTTGCTTGTTGAATGATAGATACAATACCACATACACGTGTCCTGGTGTACATTCTTGATGGATCTTTTCTCGGTGTACATTAGTGTCTACGTGCCGGATTAGTGTTACTTGATCGTGCTCGTACATTCTTGCTTGCTTGCTTGCGTGATATGGCCATCCTGCATTTAATGTAATTATTGATATCTTGCGTTCTTGACATCAATTGAAATCTTGTGTGCTTGTATAAAGTGATCTATTGCTAATTCTATCTGTCATCTTGTTCACAAATCTTGTTATATCATAATCACTCTCTCTAGCTTGTTTTATATATCATGTTTTAACGAGTTTTATTCGTACTTGCATATCATTCATCGTACTTGCCTAGTTCTAAAATGTTAATCACTTATATCATTGCTAGCACATTGAGATATAAATCCTACTGGGCTAGTTTGCTCATTCCCTACTTTTACCCCATCTAGGTGACTATGAAGTTCAAGAGGAAGAGCAAGTCGAGGATGGGAACGTCCGAGTGAAGAGCGTTCCAACTATGAGTCCAGTTATAGTAGTTTTCTTTGAGTGTTAGTACAATGTAGTAGGAAGTGAGGATTAAATGTACTTTTCCTTTTATTGAGTCTTAGTCCTGTACTAGTCTCCATTTGAA
>JACBKR010006424.1:0-12630 GCA_014218235.1 Colocasia esculenta
ACGGTCTAGCTGTCGATATTATATTTTGGCGACACACACAACCGTCGCTAATACCAACTATCAGCGACGGATATAGCCGTTGCTAATGCTCTTATTAAGGACGACTCCTTGTTATTTAATTTTCAATAACTTAAAAATAACAAACAAGTCATGTCTCATGTCATTTTTAATCCACCTTAAGTTAATCCCCATTTAAATCAACTAAATAAATGAAAATATTAATTTAATCTATATAATCCTAATTTAAATAAATAAATAATGAAAATGTTTAAATAAATAGAATCGATAATTCTAAAATACCAAAAATGAGAAAAATGAATTGAAAAATCAATAAAAATAAAATAAATATCAAAAAAATCCAAAAAAATGAACTGCATGTTTGCAACTGCGTTTCTTTCCATGTGTAATTCATTTCATTCTAATGTGAGTCACGTTCTTTTATTTCAAAGCTTACTGCACTTCTGTAAGTGCAGTAACACCAAGTCTAATTGCACTTCTGGATGCCCATTCGTCCACCTCACATGGCTCATTGTATTGCACCACGTCATTTTCACTTGGGTGTTTGTTTAGGAGATTATTTTGGAGCTCAACTTTCTTTTTTGGCACCCAAATTTCTATTTAGCGTCCAAATTTCTCTTTTGGCATGGAGTGGTGCAGTGAACCAGGCGAGGTGGATGAATGGACATCCAGAAATGCAGTTAAACGTAACGTTACTGAACTTGTGAAAGTGCATTAAGTTTTTCTCAATCCTTACCTGTCGTCCTGTCCATCCAGGATGGTAACCAGCAGAGAGATGCTCAGTCCCCACCCAGCAGCGTCATTATTTCTCACACAATTTCCCATGTAAAGCTATTTGTCCACCTTTTGACAATTAGTGGGAATAAGACCTATTCAAAAGACCTCAAAGGCCCATGTGAAAATAGGCTTATCTCACCCCATAAAGTGGGAGGTGAGAATAAGTTTTTGCAACTCCTCCCAAAGGGGGGTCCCTTTTTTGGCAAAAAGGTGGCCTGCCACCTTGCTGCACCAGGGACTGGTTAGGGCCAACCATTTTCTCTTCTAGAAGGCTTGGAGAAAGCCAAGGCAAAAAGGGGGTTACGTAAAGGGCCAAGGGGAAGGGAGGCTTGGGCGGAGTTCTCTCACAAGACCAAGGCAAGCAACCAGCAGAAGAGAGGAAGGCTTCCCTGCGGTTTTCCTCCTTCAAGACAACCAGGAAGACCACCCTCATCCGTGAAAGCCTTCAAGAGAGAAGAGGAAGAGCATTAGAAGAAAAGGTGAGAAAAAAGAAGAGAAAAGAGAGAGAGAGAGGGATCTGCTCCTCCCCTCCCCATCATTCTTTTTGGTTTTCTCCTTGTCTTGTCCCATCAAGGGATAAGAGGGTGAAGAGGTGCCCACGTTGGGGCTTTCCCCCCTTGTTTTCTTTGGGATTTATGTACCTTCTTTACCTCTTTAACAAGAGAATGCCACTGCTTGGAGAAAGCCAAAGCAAAAAGGGGGTTACGTAAAGGGCCAAGGGGAAGGAGGCTTGGGCGGAGTTCTCTCACAAGACCAAGGCAAGCAACCAGCAGAAGAGAGGAAGGCTTCCCTGCGGTTTTCCTCCTTCAAGACAACCAGGAAGACCACCCTCATCCGTGAAAGCCTTCAAGAGAGAAGAGGAAGAGCATTAGAAGAAAAGGTGAGAAAAAAGAAGAGAAAAGAGAGAGAGAGAGAGGGATCTGCTCCTCCCCTCCCCATCATTCTTTTTGGTTTTCTCCTTGTCTTGTCCCATCAAGGGATAAGAGGGTGAAGAGGTGCCCACGTTGGGGCTTTCCCCCCTTGTTTTCTTTGAGATTTATGTACCTTCTTTACCTCTTTAACAAGAGGATATCTCCTCTATGTCCCGTAACAAGGAGGGAGATATCCTCTTCATAGAGGAATGTCTTTTCTCCCCTTTAACACTCCAAAATGAGGCCTCTCCATGCCTCCCATACCTCAATAAATGGGGTCATGAGGGTATGGGACCCCCTCTCCCACTCAATGCATGCATGGCATGCCAAATTTCCCCTTCAATAAGCCACGTTTCTTGTTGTTTTGGCTTTGCAAAAGACTGTTTCATCACTGTTCTAACAGCCCCTTAAGTCCCCTTTTGGGTCAATACATGCTCATTGTGTTAGTCAAGGGGTTGAGCAAATAATGCTCATGCCTTCTTGCCTAAACACCATCTCCAAGAGACCCATCAAGGAGCCCAATACGCCTTGGTTCGCCCTTTCAATGGATGATCTACCCACTGTTTTCCAGCCACCTTGATGTGCATCTAAACCAATATCAAACAGTCCTCCAAGAGTACCATTTCGGTCATTGCAGGTCCCAATTCGCTAGCAAGGGGGTTGGGTAAATAATGCCTAGCCTTCTTGTATAGCCCACCAAGCAATGGGTTTCAGATTCGTCTCAAGTCTCAAGACCATCCCTGCCATGAGCAAGGGTGCTCTAGGAGAGAGGCGGCTGTCACCATTCGCACAGGTAACCACCCGCGCCGATTCGGCCCAAAACTGATCCTGGCAGCCTTGCAGGACCAGGGAGGGCTGCGCCGATTCGACGTCCCCTGATCATCATGACGGCTGAAGTCATATGAGCAAAATCATTGCTCGGTGTGACATCAGCCAATCAATAGTCAAATAGCTCAATATAAGACCCATCCACACCCCCTGGTTGGACAGTATAATGTCTATGTCCGGACGGGTGGGTTTACATGTTGTTCATCTGTCCCGTGGGTTAGATGTTGCTCGAATCTCCGTAGGCGTGCCTGGGGGATCGGGGTCATTGGAGTTATATCGTTTTACGATGTATACTCCCTCTTTTGGTGCCATCTCCACTTGTGGTGGATGAGTACCGCGTTTTCGATGTATACTCCCTCTTTTGGTGCCATCTCCACTTGTGGTGGATGAGTACCGCGTTTTCCCCTTATCGACCACGATAAGGGGAAATACTGCCGAATTTTTCCCGCGAGGGTTTAATTGGCGCAAAAATCCCTAAAAGAGGTCATTAGCTTCCAATTGAGTCGGCAACGTTGCAAACGAGCACCGATTCATTGAAGTCTATCACTTCTGTGGGGTTGCGCCGATTCAGTTTTTGTTGTCTGCCGCGCCGAATCAAGGCTGTCCCTGAGCTGCGCCGTATCGAGTGTGCCCCGGTTGCCAAGTGACTACTAAACGGCCCGTATCTCTACCTCTTGATATAATCCTGTCTAAAAGAAGCACTTTTTTGTTTTTCATAACTTCTTCTTTGCTTTCCTTTTGGTCATTATCTCCTCATTAATGATCTCTTCCATGAACAACTGAGTTGGATTTTATCTTCCTGAAATTAGCTGAATTAGCTCGAGTTGATTCAGATTGGTCAGGTTAGGGACTCAATCCCTAGTACATGACATATCCAGGCTTGTTTTCTACCCGCATACTTTGAGTAGGGATTCTTTTGGACTTGCCAAAGAGGCTAAGCCTAGAGGCTCAAGGACTTCCCTCCCCAGAGGGAGGCTTAAAGATCAATCCCACCTTCCAGAGTGTCCAAGAAGAGAACCCAGGGAAAACTTTTCACCCTCCCTTTTTTTTGTACCCAGCCCAGCAGCCCCCTGGAGGAGAAGCTCCCAGCCCTCTGCCTTTTTCCTCCAAAAGAACCACTTTTTTTGTTTTTCATAACTTCTTCTTTGCTTTCCTTTTGGTCATTATCTCCTCATTAATGATCTCTTCCATGAACAACTGAGTTGGATTTTATCTTCCTGAAATTAGCTGAATTAGCTCGAGTTGATTCAGATTGGTCAGGTTAGGGACTCTTTTGGACTTGCCAAAGAGGCTAAGCCTAGAGGCTCAAGGACTTCCCTCCCCAGAGGGAGGCTTAAAGATCAATCCCACCTTCCAGAGTGTCCAAGAAGAGAACCCAGGGAAAACTTTTCACCCTCCCTTTTTTTTGTACCCAACCCAGCAGCCCCCTGGAGGAGAAGCTCCCAGCCCTCTGCCTTTTTCCTCCAAAAGAACCAACAAGAGACCTCTCCCTTTTTCACTCTCGTCTGTAGCCCAGCCACTTAGAGAGAGGTCACTGCCAGCCGCCCCCTCATGCTGCTGCTATAGCAGGTTTGTCTGGGTAGTGGGGGGGGTGAGAGATAGCTTAGGATTACCCCCTTGCATGGGGTAGATGGGCCATTGGGTCATGGGCTTTCTTTGGGCCTGTTTAAGGGACTTTTTAGTGGGTTCTTTTAGGGGGTAGCTGGGCCATTAAATGCAAGCCCACTGTGCTATTTTTTCTGGGTGCCCACAGGGTCTAATTTTTCTTGTATTAATCTTCATTTGCAGCCAAGAAGAATAAAACATTGAAGAGACAGTCTACTTTTGTCTTCCACCATACGTCACATCCATGGAGCAAGAGCAAAATTCTTATTTGGATGGTAAGGTTCTGTGCTTATATTGAAGTATTTTGGTTTTTCGAAAGTAAGGTTACAATTCATTCAATATATCAAAAGATTTCATTCCCATCCAGTTCTTTGATGTTTTAGTTGCCATTTTTATATCTGCAGAAAGCAACCTATTTCTATAGCCTGTTCACAGATGCAGTCATCCCTGCATTGTGAAAGATCTTAAACATGATAGGTTTTTGTAGAATAAAAAAAATATCTTAGTGATCATGGTGAACAAAAACTCTCTTCACCAGCAAAAGCTGAAACTCATTCTTTTGCTATCCATGTAGATGTGCACTAACGATTTGTCCAGAGCAGCTGTATTATTCTGTATCTGCTTATCTATTGCTTATAGTGGTCATCAAATTCATGTTTGATCCTAGAACAGGGCTGATGTATAGTTCTGTTTTCAAACAAACTATTGGTTCACAGTGGGCAAGAAAGAGTATATATGACACCTCTGTCTTGTGTTATAGTACCGGCACTATTCATCTACAATCATCACTGCCGTTACCAGCAAAGAATGCCATGGTCTCAATGAGCACATGCCTTAATCAGGAGGAAGGGTGAAAAAAAAAGAATTGCCCTGCAATATAATTGTCATGCATTCTCTCCCCCAAATTATTATGAGCTTTTCCAATTTCTGCATATGTGTGTGAGACCTGTTGTACAATTGCCATCCTCTTTGGCATTTTATGCTTTGAAAGTGGTGTTACCTATTTAGCATATAATTCTGATCTACTAATTTATTGCTGTCTGCACATATCTACCTTATTTCAAATTATAAAAAAATGCATTCTGCCATCTTGTCTTTCTACTTTGAATTATGCCTACTTAGATCAGGTTCAATTTCATATGTTCACTTGTGTTTTGCATTCTTACAATTTCCATATCTCATGTGAATAAAAGCAGGTGGTTCAGATCTAATGACCTTGAACCATCTCTCTTATTCATCTTACCCTGTTGATGCTTATGCTGCAACCTCATTCCCATTTGTAACTAACACAAGTGTTTCTGCTTGTTAATTAGCTTTGCTTCATACGCCAGTTCAAAGTCTCCATTACCAAGTCAGATTATATGGCTTTGCGCTTGGGATTCATAGCAGTGAGTAGCTCTCTTCCATACTGTCAAAATTATTTTTCTTCTGAATGTTCAAAATGACTTCGTTAGTATGTATTGCTCAAATGGAAATATGCATATATTATTTCTTTGTTAATGCCTTTTGTTGTCTTCACTGATATTGTGCTATCATTTTTCAGACCCATAAATTGCCTCTTTCCTATGATTTCCATAAATATATGGTGAGGAGCATGGAAGATGATTTCATGAGAGTGTTGGCATCAGGTATTTTCAAATGCTTGTATTACTTTTACAGCTGAATTCGTTGGGTACCCAAAGTTGGTAGCATGTTCCTTCTGTTTGGCAAAGTTACTATAGTATGTATGAATCAGCTGCATGCTTTTCCAAACATTTTGTTTCTCAAAATTAATGCATACTGAATAAGCATTACAATACCAATCATCAAGAATTTCTTAATACATATGCTGGGTTCTGTTCATTTTTGTCGAGGTTCAGGACCCAGTTATATTTTCCAAACTTGTGGAAAGCAAGGTTTGCCGCATCTCCGATTCGCCCCGAATCGGTTTTTTTCTGATTCGATCCGATACGGGAGAATCGGGCCGATTCGCCTGGGAATCGATGGGAATCGGTCCGAATCGCATGGGAATCGGGCGAATCGGGAATCCCGTGTGATACGCTCCGTCGCCCGAATCGGACTGATCCGATCCGCCAAACCATGGTGGAAAGATTAAATATAAGCAATTCAATGATATTGATCTTATCAAACTTTTATCTTGTTGTTTGTTCTTCTTGCATGCTATGGACATTCAGTGGTTGTTATGCTAATTAGGGGCTTGCTATGATCTAGTAAGATATGCCTCATACTTAAATATTTTTAGTGCAGTCTTTTCCTCATTCATTTCAACATGAGTGGTTGTCGACTTCACTGAAGTAGCTGAAAATAGTATTGGTTTCCTAATTGTATTACACTTGGCAGACATGACACTGTTTGTTGATATTGCAGCTGGCCACTCTGGGGTTATGCTGTATTATGTGTTTTCATAAATATACATGGTATGTTTTCTGACCATTCCCAAATATATTTTTAGCCCAGTGCAACTAAATTAATTTCCTCAAAATTTCACATCCTATCTATTGCAGGGCTTAATATCTACTTCTGGTTATCTTTTATCCCAGCCGTTGTAAGTCAACAAATATAGCTCTTATTTACTTCCTAAAAAATGGCTACATGACCTTCATTCTGATATCTACCAAAGTTGGTTATGTTAGTGGGCACCAAACTACAGCATGTTGTCGCACAGTTAGCTCTTGAAGTTGCAGAGCCTGCTGGTCCACTGGCTGGGGCTCAATTAAAGCCACGTGATGATCTCTTTGGTTTGGAAAACCAGAATTCTTTTTGGTTAATCCAGTTCATTTCTTTTCAGGTGATGTACCTCATAGTTGCCGTATCACATTTTAATTGACATGGTGTGTTTACTTTATGCATATTACTCATAATTTTTGTTGTTTTCAGAATGCATTTGAAGGCCACATTCATCTGGTCCTTGGTATGAAAAAGATCTCCATCGTTGTTAAATTTGATACCAAGTTTTTTTGCTAACTATAACTACCATGCATCTGGTTATGTTTGTGGAAACAGACGTATTATCCTGTTTATAGATGCAAGACTTCTATTCTGAAAACTCTGAAGAAAATAAGCTTCCTTCTATTCGCGTACTTATTTCTGGAGTCACCACTAATCATCTATATTTCTTTCAGTGGCAGCTAAATGCACCACTCATGTTTCATGAAGAACCACATAATGATTTTCATTCGCTTGATCTCTGGGTAGGTTCTTGTGGGTGATTATTGTCTATCGCATAAGCTTGAATTTTAGATATCACATACATGTGTTGCTATATGTAAATGTAACCGATGTTTTTTTTCTTTGGGTCAGTCAAGTCTGTATATCTTTATTTCTCATATGCTTATCACCCAAGTGGCATACTTCTTACTCATTTTCAGTATTTTGACCATTAATCAATCTTTGTGGAAAACCAGAGCAAATAATGCAACTCATGGGAGAAAAGAAAGTTGTTTAGGCAATTTTCAAATTCAAAATCTTTGAAACAATATTTTGCTAGAGCTCTGTCTTACAAAATTAAAAATTCGTCAGTTAAGCTGATTGCTCAAGGTATTTATTTTTCACTATTTAGTTGCAATTCTACCCTTATTGACATGGAAATTGTGATGCAATGCTCTTTTGAAATGTGATTATACTCTGTTCTAGCTAATATGAGACCATGTGGGCTTGAACTGAATTTTGATGAGAGGACGTTGCCTAGTATACCAGATCCTTCCCTGTTGGCCTTTTCAGTGGACTGGATGGACTGTCCTTTATGCATGGTCTTCTCATCCTAAGTGGGGTCCCTTTGGTGTCATTTGGAAGGACAAAGGTTTTGAAGCTATTGCATAAAATGTGGAGAGCTGCAGCATGTTTATAGTTCAACTTGCAAATTGGTCCTGCCAATAGCAATTGTTTCTACTCATTGTGCACTCACAATTGCAGCTCAAATGTGATGAGAAATGATATATCTGCTTTGCAAATTGGCCTATCAGTCACCGTGAGGAAGTGCAGAAAAAGTGTTGGAACTTTTCCTAAGAAACCAAGCTCCTTCTGGATAACGTCTCAATAGGCATTTAAAAAGAATGTTGAAAGTCCATCAAACCTGTAATATCTAAAATCAGGCTTGGAACAGCCACGGCAAGTGCTAACCAACTAATATTTGGTATTTTCACCATTTTTTGTTCATCATAGGCTGGTTGTTGATCAAGGTATAATTATAACCATCTAGCCTCTTTTTATATTCCTACATCATGTAAGTTGCTTGATTCATATAAATGTGATCATTTCAGCCAGAAGAGTTCATGTGGAGAAGTATATCCATATCTTTTAAGAGTAGAAATATTGCTTTGTAACTTTTTTGCAAACCTGTGATAAGTGATCCAGGATGGTAACCAGCAGAGAGATGCTCCGCCACCCAGCAGCGTCATTATTTCTCACACAATTTCCCATGTAAAGCTATTTGTCCAAGGAAGGCAGGATCGGGATCGGGATCGACCCTGGTCGATCCGATCCTGGATCGGATCGGATCGAAGGATCCGCTGGATCCCAGGGAAGTCTGGCCGATCCTGGATCGGCTAGACTATAAAATGTTTATTTTTTTTGGAAAAAATACAGGAAAAATCAGGAAAAATCAGGAAAATTCAGAAAAAATCAGGAAAAAACAGAAAAATCTGATATATTGAAAGAACTAAGATTTGCATCAAAAATCAATTATACATGCATTCATAGTACATAAAACATGAAATTTAAGACATTGTACATGTAACTTACATTTGATAGAAGACTAATAATGTTTCCATCCACTTCCAGACATAGATGAGCCATCATCATTTGGGTTTTGGTAGCTATAACCAAAGAGGGAATTTGCTAAATCATGCATACCCATTTGAATCCCTTTTGGTGTAAATTGTTGACTTGAGTTTTCTCCAGATTGTGATGGAGCTGGACACCATATACCAAGCGGTTGTATGTACTTGTTGCTTCACTAGGGCCACTAGGCTCTTGTTCTTGTGAAGGCCAAGGTCCCCATCCTCCTTGTACTCCATAAGTGAGCTACTAATATCTGAGTACGGTAAAATGGGAGGCTGAAATGCAGGTATATGAGTAGACCCTGAACTATAGTTTGGCTCCCAAGGTGGCCACTCATAGGCTGCATGATGTTGTTGTCCTTCATATCCCCCTTGTCCATGCCCTTGTCCTTCTCCTCCGCCTCCCTGATGTTCTGTTTCTGGTACATAACTTTCAGTAAGCCCTACACCTGTGGCCCCAGTTATCCTGCTCCTGCATATCCCTGGCCAACTCCTGTGGCCCCAGTGGCAGCCCCATCATCATCATCATCATCACATCATCATCATTGGATCTTGTGTGGTGTCATCACTACGAATTGGTTGCTGCACTTTCCTCTTTTTTTGCCTGGCATATGTTATTTTTTCTAACTCTAAGGCTTTTGAACTCTTCTCTTTTGTGTTGCAGCTCTTCTTAATGCAGGCTGAGTGGGAGGCACTCTAGATGTCTCTGGCAAGATAGCTGAGTGTCGTGGCAGAGAGAAGAGAGGACCGAGGGTGAGAGGTTGGTCCTCACTTACCCTAAGCTCTGGATCTCGAGCCTCTACTCCATCCAATTCTCCTTCCGCCCATGAGCAATCGCGAGGGTCAAATTCTGGAACATCCCTTTCCTGTCTTGTTTCCACCCATGCATTTAGTGGGTGTTCCTCATCAAATAACTCATCAACATCAATTTGAGATGATAATGCTTCCCTCTCTGCAAAACGTTGCTCCCAATGACTACCTGCAAAAGTCATTAGCCTTGCCTCGCTCTTCTTTGTCTATCTTTAATGCATTTCAGCTCAACCTCATATTGTAGTGGCAATAGACCAACTTCTCTAGCCTAGTTGCACTCAACCTGTTCCTCATTTTTGTGTGAATAAGTGAGAAAGTGCTCCAATTCTCTCACACTGGCTAGATGAAGTGGTCTGACTGAGTACTCTAATAGCAATCCTTGCAAGTGGACTTCTTTGACCAGTCTTGTAGTCTAACATAACCCACCACTCACCTACAAAAAAAAAAAAACATACAATGAATTAGCACATAATACAAGTGATTTGTCATTTTGTTATGAAGTAAGCATGAGCTTAAGTCTGAAGGTTCTTACCCGGACCCATTCTGGTCACTGCTTCTTTAACATCATAATCTCTGTAGATGTCCAACTTCAGTTTAAATCTGTCCATCTACAGTATAATACAGTTGCTAAGTGTAACTTGTAAAGTATATAGAATATATGAAAATGGAATGAAGTTTTTAACTTGGTATGTACCTCTAACATAGCTTCTATTCTTTCGTCCATGCTCCTAGATAATCTCCCGATAACATTGATTGTCCCCTGGAGCACCTCACCATCATTGTGAGGGACTCACTATATTGATGCCTAGGGTTAAAGAAATACCCTATATGTACACAAACATGTCTAGTAAGTTAGAAATTCAATATGCATAATAAGAAATATGCACAATAAGATATAATACATTTACCTGCTGCATGTAATCATGGTGGAGTGTGGACTCCCATCTTGCATCAATAATCCTCCACCATTTTTATATGCCTGCGGATGCTTCTCTCTCAACCTTTCTTGGCTTTATCCATAGCCTCGTATAAGTAACCCATGTCATTCTTGTCCTCTCCATCAACCATCCTCAGCACTTGTACAAGAGGCTCTATTAGCTTCAAATAATAGTGGATTCTCTCCCAAAAACGATGGTCACTGACCAAGCAAGAAATCTCATGTGCCATGTGATCCTCATCAATCCTCTCAATGTAGCCACATGTGCCAAGTACTCGGAACTGTGTATGAGAGTGCCCAACTCATGTCTAAACTGATGCAGACTCTCCAATGTAATAAATTGTGAGGCAAATCTTGTTGGGCCAGGACGAATTATGTCATGTCTATCTGTGCACTCTCTCATCATATGTAAGATTCTATTGTGTCCATAAATAAAAGTAGTAATCATTTGCGACTTGGACACCAAGTCATGCACATGTTTGTCTTTGCCAATATCCTCCATCATCAAGTCTAAGGAGTGGGCTGCACAAGGACCCAATAAAGATGATGTCGTTTTACCATCAATTTTTTCCAGCTGCCTTGTAACTTGGTTCATTATCAGTGACAACTTGGACTACATGTTCCTCGCCAATTTCATCAATCATCTCATCCATGAGCCTAAACAAGTAATCTGCATTTTTATTTGTCCACTTGCATCTACAGATTTCATGAACATGTACCCTCACTGCAATATACAAGAAAGTTAATCATGGACCTTCTTGTTGTTCCCGTCCATCCATCACACATAAGAGTACAACCTCTTGCCATCCATATATCTTGAATGACTCCATCAATCCTTTATCTCAGTCAATTCCTCTTCAAGATATTTGCCATAAATCTCCTTTGGTGTAGGAGCTTTCAAACCTGGGCCTGCCTCACCAACTGAATCTATCATCGTTTGGAATAAGGACTAGATGCTGTATGGGCTGGGACCCCTGCATGCAAAAACCATTTACAATGTTTTAACTGCATGTTTAACGGAAGCAGTTGTGGCCTTTACCCCTTTCATTGCATGCTTTATGCCAGGCTGTTTTGATGAAGATTTCCTTCCGAAAAATGTGTCAACCCATATAGTTGGTCCCGTTCCCCTCATTGAACCACCTCTCCTGATAGGTGGTGCCGGTGGCCGTGTGACACTAGCCCCTGATGATGATCCTTCTCTTGTACTATGGAACCTCCGCATGTCACTTTTAACATGGCAGCACGCCGACTCTGCCGTAGTCCTTCTCGCCATTCTCTCTCATTAGGTGAGAGATCCTCATAATCTGTATCATCTGAGTCCTTAACATCAACAGTTCTTGTAGCTGCCTTACTTTTCTCTTCCCAGAAATCTCTTCATGCAGTTCTTGTTGATGTTGAATACGTATGCCTCTTTGTTGTTGTCTTCCAGCCATGTAGTCTTTCATCTCATTCACTAACTCCCGTGGACAATACTTGCATTTTACTACATTTGTTCCAATGCCTGCAATGTGTTGTTTTAGGCGGTATACACCTCCATTCATTTCCTTACCACAGTGGTTACACCGCACTCTCTTAGAGGCAGCATCAATAAGGACACCGTGTTTCCATCCAATGTCTACTTGTGGTTGCTCTTCCTCGTGTCCCTCATCAGCCATACTTGCTAATCCTATAACAAATTAAGAATACAAACACATTCATGTGTAAGTATACAATTATAAACATAATTACATCTAATATTAACCCTAATTAGGGTGAAATTTAGAGATTTTCTCTAATTTCCCGAAATGAAATAGTTCCATTATCATAGAAAGACATGATTAAGTCAATTAAGTGATTGGAACACTTAATGATCTCTAATTGTGCTAATACAACATAAGCCCCAAATATCAAACCCTAATTAGCCAATTAGGGTGAAATTTGGAGATTTTGTCTAATTGACAAAATGTAAGAAGAATAAGAAGATATA
>JACBKR010006425.1:0-12622 GCA_014218235.1 Colocasia esculenta
ATTCTTGGTGAGGACGAGTTCTCTCATCCTTTGCCAGGAACTTGGTAGGAAAGTTAGTCATCTATGCCATGAAGGCGATGCGCATGGTAAACAAGGGTTGTGACACTTTCTAGCCACATGGTGTAGTACCTGAGGCTGATGAGTCACCTACTCTTGCAAAGATCGAGGAGGTGGTGCAGGATTTTCCAAACGTCTTTCCTGATGATTTGTCTGGATTGCCCTCGGGATAGAGAGATAGAGTTCACCATAGAGTTGCTTCCGGGCACCTCTCCTACCTCAAAGGCTCCATATCGTCGGATGGCACCTGCGGAGTTAGCTGAGTTAAGGAAGTAGTTGCAAGAGTTGCTAGATAAGGGATTTATTCGCCCTAGTGTTTCCCCTTGGGGCGCACCTGTCTTATTTTTAAAGAAGAAGGATGGATCACTTAGGTTATGCAACGATTCAGGAAGCTAAACCAAGTGATAGTGAAGAACAGGTATCCCTTCCTCGTATTGATGATTGTTTTTGACCAGCTGCAAGATGCATCAGTCTTTTCTAAGATTGATTTGCGATCTGGTTATCATCAGTTGAGGATTCGGAGTGAGGATGTGTCCAAGACGCATTCAGATCCCGTTATGAACATTATGAGTTTTTGGTTCTTCTTCTTCGGATTGACCAACACCCCTGCATCGTTCAATGGATCTCATGAACAGGTTTTTAGGCCGTATCTAGATAGCTTTGTCGTAGTGTTTATTGATGATGTGCTGGTCTACTTTCCAGATGAGGCCACACACCGTCAGCATTTGAGGGTAGTATTAGAGGTTCTTCATGAGCACAAGCTGTACGCAAAGTTCAGCAAGTGCGATTTCTGGTTGCCGCGAGGTTCATTTCCTCGGGCATGTTATCTCCGGTGCTGGTGTAGCAGTGGATCCAGCAAAGGTCCAGGCAGTTATGCATTGGGAGACCCCCAATACCCCTTCGGAGGATTCGTAGTTTTTCTTGGTTTGGCTGGTTACTATCGGCGATTCATTGAGGGATTTTTTATCCATCGCCGCCCCATAACTCAGCTCACCAGAAAGAGAGGAAGTTTGTCTGGTCTGAGAAGTGTGAGAGTAGTTTTCAATTGTTGAAGACTAGCTCACGTCAGCTCCGGTGTTAGTCTTGCCGAGCGGTCTAGAGGGTTTTGCTATCTACACGGATGCGTCTCGGATTGGACTTGGTGCGTTTTGATGCAGCAAGGAAGGGTAAGTGGCATATCTTCCCGTCAGTTGAAGGAGCATGAGAAGAACTATCTGACTCATGATTAGGAGCTTGCAGCAGTGGTTCATGCACTAATGATCTGGAGGCACTATCTTTATGGTGTCAGATTTGAGTGTTCACCGACCACAAGAGCTTGAAGTATCTTTTCTCGCAAAAGGAATAAAACCTGAGGCAGAGAAGATGGATTGAGTTCTTGAAGGACTATGACTTCGACCTTCAGTATCACCCTGGGAAGGCGAATGTCATAGCTGATGTCCTGAGTAGGAAGAGACCATCTCTCCAGCAGGACTGGAAGATGCTTGGAGGATGCGGCTTACGCGTTGACTGAGTTAGAGCCATCGCTATGCCAGGCTTTTTGTAGCTCAGTTCTCTTCTAGGTCCTTGGTTTTGGATGAGGTGATCGAGCACAGAAAAGCCGACCCTAGACTCCAGGAGCTAGTGGGCAAGGCAGGCATTGCTCATGATGAGGACGGTTTGATTAGGTTTCATCACCGTGTCTGTGTCCCTGATTTGGTAGATGTCCATGACATGTGTTAGCAGGGCTCATAGATCGCGATTCTCTATTCATCCAGGTAACACTAAGATGTACCAGGATTTGAAGAGGTCCTTTTGGTGGTCTGGCATGAAGAGGGATGTGGCAGATTATGTATCCTGGTGTTTAGTATGCCAGCAAGTGAAGGTCGAGCGACAGCGACCATCTGGCCTTATGCAGAAGATGAATATCCCAGTGTGGAAGTGGGAAGCTGTCACGATGATTTTTTTTTCGGGTTTGCCTCGGTCTAGACAGGGCAATGACTCGATTTGGGTAGTCGTAGATAGATTCTCGAAGACTGCACATTTCTTGCCTATGAGAAAGCATCAGTAGAGAGCTTGGCTAGACTGTATGTCAGTAGCATCATTAGATTGCATGGTGTGCCAAAGTCGATCATTTCGATCGAGATCCGAGATTTAACTTTGAGGTTGTGGAAGGGTCTTCAGATGCCTTATGTTCGGAGCTGAGCTTAGTTCAGCGTTTCATCCCCAGACAGATGGACAGTCTAAGAGGACTATCCAGACGCTCGAGGATTGTTGAGGGCGTGTGTGCTGGATTGGAAGGATGATTGGGAGCGTCATCTACCTTTAGTGGAGTTCGCATACAACAACAGCTTCCATGCGAGCAATTGGTATGGCTCCATTTGAGGCGTTGTATGGAAGGCCTTGCAGATCCCCTTATGTTGGGAGGAGACCGGGGATTGGCAGTTGATCGGTCCAGAGTTAGTTCAGGAGACTTTGGATAAGATTCAGTTGATTAGAGGAGGCTTGTTGCGGTGCAGGATAGGCAGAAGAGCTACGCCAACAACAAGGAAGGATTTGGAGTTCGAGGAGGTGGAGCATGTCCTTTTGAAGATTTCACCAACTCAAGGTGTTGTCATGTTTGGCAGGCATAGCAAGTTAAGCCCTAGATTCATTGGCTCATATGAATTCTCAGACGATTGGGCAGCGTGGCATATGAGCTAGCTTTAGCTAGTGTTCATCATGCTTCCACGTTTCTATGCTCAGAAGTATGTCTGAGATCCATCTCAAGTGATTAGTCACGGCCCGTGAGATTCTGCCAGATCTGTCGTATGTGGAGCAACCAGTAGCTATTCTTGACCGGAAGTTTAGCCTCCGGAACAAGAGTATTGCGTCGGTGAAGGTTCTATGGAGAAACTTCTCGCGAGAGGAGGCTACTTGGGAGCTTGAGGATGCGATGAAGAAGAAGTATCCCCATTTGTTTGAGCAGTTTTGTTTAAACTTCGAGGATGAAGTTTCCTTAAGGGGGAGAGGGTGTAAGGCCCTCGAATTATTGTCATTTTATCTTATTGTGTGTGAGTCATGTTGTATGTATATATATCACGTAGCGTATGTGGAACTTATGTACGATGTTATATTGGTATACTCAAGTATGCATGCGTATATTAGTTGTAAATATTGCTTGATTATATGTTGTAGTAGTGTGTACATCATATTACTATATGGCATGTAAGTATATAGTGTAAGCATGGTTTTTCTGCATGTTTTTTAAGCTCTGGCCGAAGAGAAAAATTGGCATCAACATGGAGGCGTCCCTGATAGTCAACGTCCAAGTCGATGGACGCCAACACTAAAGTAGACGGCCATCTATGTGGACGTCCACTTCTCTGATTCTCTGTGTGCAGCAGACCCCGAAATTCCGTGGCAAGCAAGCTCAGCGATTGGGGAGATGTCCCCAACAACATCTCAGCCCTCCCATCAGACCCTACGGGATATCCCAAGCCATTTTCCTATAAACCTTCCTCTCCTTGCAACCTGAAAGACTCTCTCATAGCTCTTTGCAAAGGGAGAAGAAAACCCTAGCTGAACTAGAGGAGAACTGAACATTGGGAGCTCAGATCCGCTGATTCAAAGCTTCCTCCCGCGATCTACTGCATTTGGAAGGGAGTTTGGACGAAGGAGAAGGCTTCCCCACCTCGGCTTGGCAACTACTTCGACCTAGAACCCGAGGGAAGGCTGTGGAGGAGACTTCTTGGCACTGCCAAAGGAGAGCTTCAACAACATATTTGATCCCTTGGAGATTTTGTAAAAGGCAAGTACCCATCCCCGTAGCCCATGTGTTTGTCAAGTAGGTTTTAGGGATTTTATGAGATTTTGCCGTGTCCTGGATCCTCACATTCACCCCTTCTCCAGAGCTCAGTCTGTGTTTTTGCACAGACAGGAGCATGACGGCAAGATCCCTTGCCGTCAAGATCCTCAGTTGGCGGCAGACGATGCTGCCGTTAACACCTCTAAACGGCTAGACATTGCCGTTAAGTTCTTCAGGACAAAACAGAAATTGTTCTGCCTTATATATCTAATTTCCGAAGTTTTGCGCATGAGGATATAGTGTAAATTTTACATGATACATATGTAGTTAATAGAATGTGTTGTGAATGGTTGATGAATTTGGTAAATGATGTGAATTATTACATTTATTTGAAATGCATGTTAGATAAGTCCTGAACATGTAGACCTTGTTGTTACGTAGTCCATGTGAAATTTCGCTTGCCCCGAAATTTTCAGGTGATGTATATGTATGTCAGTCCCTGTTTTTAAAAATTTGAGAATTTTTCCATGACCATGCTAATTGTTTTGAAATTTCCGCATTGAAATAGAGGGCATGTGTACGTTAGTCAAAAATTTCCAGTAAATTTGTAAAGTGCAATAAGTTCGGATAAAATTTCTGTGATAACATTCATGTTAGATACAGGTGAAAACTGTCAAATCAGATAATTATGTGTGCTTCCACGATAATTGAATGAATTGTGGCATGAGAATGAGTATTTTATTTTCTGAAAGTTATATGTAATTCATAAAATGTGAAAATTTGCAGGTGTGGTCAGAAACCTGCAACAGTGTGTTGGTTAAATTTTTATGAAATTTGGGTAGCAGTAGTTATGTGGTGAAACTTCCATGCGAAATTGAATGATTTATGCATACTTAACGTAATTAGGATTTGATTAGGTGTTCCCAACCTGATTAGTGTAAATTTTGAAGTGTTTGAACACTGTCAATAGTAGTACCATGATTTAGGAAAATTGAACAAGTGTTAATGATAAAACTATAAGTAATGTGTCATGTGTGTGTTAAAAACCGAAATGTGTAAAATTGCCGTGTGTGACCTGCTTCCATAGAGGGCTGTGGAACCGTACCATGGTAAAGTCCCCCACGGGAAGGTTCAATGTGTAAATCCTCTGGGCATTAGGATGAAATCCTAGAGGTGGACAAGTACCCTGTTAGGGTGGAGAGTTCTTCTCCCAGTCTGCGCAGTCCAAGAGTCATCACTGTGTTGCCTAGGTGGCATCTATGTGTTATGTGTATGTGATGTGTCCTTCTAATGGTGGTTTGGACTATGTGTCACGGCATCTAATGTGAAATGTAAATGTGAATATGTATAAATTATGTAGTGTGAACATGTATATGTGTGTAATGTGTAAAAGTGGACCATGTGAATGTGTAAATGTGTGACCATGCGATATAAGTGTGTTAGAGTGAAAATTGTAATACATGTTATGAAATTATTAAGTTCATGTCAAAACAGCAAACTTCATATGTTTATAATGATGCCTTACATGTACAAGGATTGTAGATCTATGTTAGGAGTTTCTCTTTAGATGTGTGTGAGATTCCATGCTTAGAAGGCTACCCGGTTTGTGACGACCCTCATTATACCGGTGTGGTTATACCAACCCACGTCGGTATAGTGAACGTTATCATAGTGGGCATTTACCTAAACGCTATCACATGATTGAGATACACACAAATATAGATACAGAGTAGCAGAAGTTAAAGAACAAGGTCTTTCATTTCATTTTATCATCCAATTTAACATACATGATCCCATGACAATTTAAAAAGAAATAAAGTCCACATAATGAAGTACTAAATTCAAATACATAGTTGTCCACAATTACATAGTGTTTCTATTACAAAGCCTCAATTTACATACGATGGAAGTCAAAATGTCACAACTACGACTCCGCCAAGCTACTCCCCGCGCTCGGAGTCGCTCTCCACGGTCTCCTCCAAAGGTGTATCACCTACTAAACCTGTACGCCGAAGCAAGGAAGAGTCTAAAAGACTCAGCAAATAACACCATACACGTCATACATGCATATATCACAATAAGCCTATAATCACTTCAATAGCAAACATATAGCATGGTAGGAAACAACCTATCAGGATACTTCTATAAAATTTAAACACATGTACATGGCTTATGTCATTCCATTTTAAAGTCCCTAACACATGCTTTCTATTGTCTATTCACATGAGAGCTACATTCACATTTTCAACTTCAACATAACACGATTAAACATGGAACTATTCACACATAAGTAAGAAACATCCTTAACATAGATTCTACAATTTTGCACATCGTGGAAATGGCATTTTACACGCATTTTGGTTGTTTTTTTGACATAAATTTAACACTTACACATCATGGATTACAATTTCACGATTTATCATATTAGTTCCACATGTTTACACAATTACACATTCACATTGCTCACTTTTTCTTTTTACACATTGCCATTTTCACAATTCACACTACACACAATTTACACATGTTCACAATCACATTCACATTTCACAATTTAGTGTCGTGACCATAGTCCAACCACCATTAGAAGGACACATCACATAACACATACACATAGACGCCACCTAGGCAATATAGTGACGACTCTTGGACTGCGCAAACTGGGAGAAGAACTCTCCACCTAACCAGTGGTACTTGTCCACCTCTAGGATTTTATCCTATTGCCCTTAGGATCTTAACACATTGAACCTTCCCATGGGACTTTTTCCATAGTACGGTTCCACGGCCCTCTACGGAAGCATGTCACACATAGCACATTTCTTACCATTACACATCTGATTTTTAACACACATATTACACATGATATACACATGTCTTACATTCTCTCACTTATACACATGGCTCTATTTTCCTATTCATGATACTACTGATGACAGACTTAAACATTCAATACTTTACACTAACCAGGCTGAACAATGCATAATCAAACCAATTCATGATAACATGCATTAATCACTCGTTTTCACATGGAAATCTCATAATACCATTTTCTGTTATCCAAATCATATGAAAATTTAACCACACACTGTTTGCAGGTTTAGGACCACACATGCAAATTTTCACATTTTTCTGAGTCATATTTACATTTACAAAAATTAGAACATCCAATCTCATGCCATTCATAATTCAATTTATCATGGAACATAACATGAATCTCAGATTTGACATTCACAAATCTGAATCTATCATACACATTATTACAAAAATTTTCCCCGAATTTATCGCACAACATATAATTTACTGTGGATTTTTGAAAATCCTACACATGCTTTCTATTTCCATTGCAGAAATTACAGTAAATCACACGAACATGAACAAATTCTCAAATTTGCAGGGTATGGGCTGACACATATACACATGGTATAGAAAAATCTAGGGCATTTAATTCCTCAGGATCATGTAGACATTAGGTGAACATGTATAATCCATTTTCCCAACATGTGTTTCAATAAATCTAACAATTATGCCATCCACAGAAAAGTAAAAAAATTCCACACACATCACCTTATCTATTTTACATAACATAAAAAAAAAGTACACTATATCCTCATGCGTCAAAGTCCGGAAAATAATTATATAAGGCAGAGCAATTTACTGTTCTGCACTGAAGAACTTAACGGCAATGTCTGGCCGTTCAAGGAGATTGACGGCAAGATCGTTGGCTGCTGACTGGAGATCTTGATGGCAAGAGGGTTTGACGTCCGAGTTCCTGTGTGTGCAAAAACACAGACCGAGCTCTTAGATAACAGAGGAATGTGAGGATCCAGGACACGATAAAAATCCATAAAAATGCCTAGGACCTACTGGATACACACATGCACCACGGGGATGGGTTACTTGCCTCTTAATAAGTCTCCAAAGGGATCAAAGGTGTCGTTGAAGCTCTCCTTGGGCATCCCAAGGAGCCTCCAAACTCTTCTTTCTCTCCGGGTTCTTGGTCGATGTAGACGGCAAACCAACGTCGGGGAAGCCTTCCCCTATGTCCCAACTATCCTCCAGTCGGTGTAGATCGTTGGGAGAAGCCTTCAGTCGCCGATCAAAGCCTCCAAAGTTCAGGTTTCTTCAGTCCAGAGCTAGGGCTTCTCTCTTCTTTTCAAATAGTCAAGAGAGTTCTTCTGGTGCAGAAGGGTTTTGGTTTATAGGAGAAGGGTTGGGATATCACGGAGGATGTGATGGGATGTCTGATAGCCGTTGGGGACTTCTCCCCAATGGCTGGGCTTGCTTGCCCTGGAATTTCGGGGTCTGCAATGCATGCAGGTGAGAGATATTAACGTCCACATCCATGGCCGTTTATTTAAGTATTAGCGTCCAACGATATGGACATTTACACACCATGGACGTCCACCCTGTTGATGGCAATTGGCCCTTCGGCCAGAACTTAAAACATGCAGAAACCATGCGTACGATGTATATATATATATATATATATATTCATGCAGGATATGTGATATAGTATACACATCATCACCATGTAAACATACAATATTGTAACCTATTTACACACATGCACACATAAGTATCACTAGCTAATATTGTACATAAATATCTACATATGCATATACAAGTTACACACAAACATGAATTCACATAAAATAGAATAAAATGACAAACAAATTCGAGGGCCTTACTCCCTCCTCCCTTAAGGAAACTTCATCCTCGAAGTTTAAACAAACTACTCAATCAATCGGGGATACTTCTTCCTCATCGCATCCTCAAGCTCCCAAGTAGCCTCCTCTCGCAAGAAGTTCCGCCATAGAACTTTCACCGACGCAATACTCTTGTTCCGGAGATGCTGAACCTTCCGCTCAAGAATAGTTATTGGTTGCTCCACATACGACAGATCTGGATGAATCTCCACTGGCTCGTGACTAAGCACATGAGATGGATCTCGGACATACTTCCTGAGCATAGAGACGTGGAAAACGAGATAAACACTAGCTAAGGCTGGGGGTAAGCTAGCTTATATGCCACACGTGCAATCGTCTGAGATCTCATACGGGCCAATGAATCTAGGCTCAGCTTACTATGCCTGCCAAACCTAACAACACCTCGAGTAGGTGATATCTTCAAGAAGACATGATCACCTGCCTCGAACTCTAGATCCTTCCTTCTGTTGTCGGCGTAGCTCTTCTGCCTATCCTGCGCCGCAACAAGCCTCTTCCTATCAACTGAATCTTATCCGAAGTCTCCTGAACTAACTCCGGACCATCAACTGCCTATCGCCTGCCTCCTCCCCACAAGGAGATCTACAAAGGGCCTACCATACACGCCTCAAACGGAGCCATACCAATACTCGCATGAAAGCTATTGTTGTATGCGAACTCCACAAGAGGTAATGACGCTCCCAATCATCCTTCCCACCAGCACACACACTCTCAACATATCCTCGAGCATCTGGATAGACCTCTCGGACTGCCCATCGTCTGGGGATGAAATGCTGAACTCAGCTTCAGCTCTGAACCTAACGCATTCTGAAGACCCTTCCACAATCTCGAAGTAATCTCGGATCTCGATCCGAAATGATCGACTTCGGCACACCCCATGCAATATAACCACACTACTAACATACAATCTAGCTAAACTCTCAACCGACTGCTTCTTCTTCATAGGAAAGAAATGTGTGGTCTTCGAGAATCTATCTACGACTACCAAAATCAAGTCATTGCCCTTCTAGATTGAGGCAAACCCGAAACAAAGTCCATAGTGACATCTTCCCACTTCCACACTGGGATCTCCCATCCTTTGCATAAGGTCGGATCGTCGCTGTCGCTCGACCTTCACTTGCTGGCATACTAAACACCGGATACATAATCTACCACATCCCTCTTCATGCCAGACCACCAAAAGGACCTCTTCAAATCCTGGTACATTTTAGTGTTACCCGGATGAATAAGAATATCGACCTATGAGCCTCCGCTAACACATGCTCACAGACATCTACCAAATCAGGGACACAAACACGGTGATGAAACCTAATCACACCGTCCTCATCACGAGCAATGCCTGCCTTGCCCACTAAATCTAGGAGTCTAGGGTCGGCTTTCTGTTGCTCGATCACCTCATCCAAAACTAAGGACCTAAGGGATAACTGAGCTACAAATGTCTGGCATAGCGATGGCTCTAACTCAGTCAACGCGCAGCCGCATCCTCCAACATCTTCCAGTCCTGCTGGAGAGATGTGTCTCTTCCTGCTCAGAGCATCCACTACGACGTTCGCTTTCCAGATGATACTGAAGGTCGAAGTCATAGATAGCCCTTCAAGAACTCAATCCATCTTCTCTGCCTCAGGTTTATTCCTTTTGGGAGAAAAGATACTGAAGCTCTTGTGGTCGGTGAACACCTCAAATCTGACACCATAAAGATAGTGCCTCCAGATCTTTAGTGTATGAACCACTGTGCAAGCTCCAAATCATGAGTCGGATAGTTCTTCTCATGCTCCTTCAACTGACGAGAAGCATAGGCCACTACCCTTTCCTTGTTGCATTAGCACACAACCTAAGCCAATCTGAGATGCATCCGTGTAGATAGCAAAACCCTCTACACCGCTCGGGAAGACTAACACCGGAGCTGACATGAGCTTAGTCCTTCAACAATTGAAAACTACTCTCACACTTCTCGGACCAGACAAACTTCACTCCCTTTATGGTGAGCTGAGTCAATGGGGCGGCGATGGATGAAAATCGCTCAATGAATCGCCGATAGTAACCAGCCAACCCAAAAAACTACGAATCTCCGAAGGGTCTTTGGAGTCTCCCAATCCATAACTGCCTAGACCTTTTCTGGATCAACTGCAACACCAGCACCAGAGATAACATGCCCGAGGAAATGAACCTCGTGCAACCAGAAATCGCACTTGCTGAACTTAGCATATAGCTTGTGCTCACAGAGAACCTCTAATACTACCCTCTAATGCTGACGGTGCATGGCCTCATCCGGAGAGTAGACCAGCACATCATCAATAACACTACGACAAAGCTATCTAGATACGGCCTAAACACCTTGTTCATGAGATCCATGAACGCTGCAGGGGTGTTGGTCAATCCGAAAGGAAGAACCAAAAACTCATAATGTCCATAACGAGATCTGAATGCCGTCTTGGACACATCCTCACTCCGAATCCTCAACTGATGATAACCAGATCGTAAATCAATCTTAGAAAAGATTGATGCATCTTGCAACTGGTCAAACAAATCATCAATACCGGTAAGGGATACCTGTTCTTCACTGTCACTTGGTTTAGCTTCCTGTAATCGATGCATAACCTAAGTGATCCATCCTTCTTCTTTACAACTAAAACATGTGCGCCCCAAGGGGAAATGCTAGGGTGAATAAATCCCTTATCTAGCAACTCTTGCAACTGCCTCCTTAACTCGGCTAACTCCGTAGGTGCCATCCGATATGGAGCCTTTGACATAGGAGTGGTTCCCGGAAGCAACTCTTTGCTGAACTCTATCTCTCTATCTGTTGTCAAACTAGACAAATCATCAGGAAAGAGGTCTGGAAAATCCTGCACTACCTCGATCTCTGCAAGAGTAGGTGACTTATCAGCCTCAGGTACTAACACCACACTGGCAAGAAAAGCGTCACAACCCTTGTTTACCATGCGCATCGCCTTCATGGCAGAGATGACTAACTTTCTCGCTAAGTTCCTTGGCAAGGGACGAGAGAACTCGTCCTCCCCAGGAATGCGGAAAACAATCCACTTCCCATGACAATCTACGAACGCATAGTGCTCCTCTAGCCAATCCAGACCAAGAATAGCATCATAGTCCTTCATCTTTAGCACGAAGAAACACCCTTCTAGGACTCTATCCTCAATGCACACAGGTAACGACGGAATACACTTCCTAGTCGATACCGTACCCGCAGGTGTGTGCACAGACAAAGGGACCTATAACTCCTCAGACACTACGCCTGACTCTAGAGCTAACTGCCTAGCGAACTGCTCGAAAATGAACGAGTGAGTGGCACCCGTATCAAACAAAACCGAGTGTGCACACCTAGAAGTAAAAATCGTACCTTCGGTGACATGCTCCGCCTGCTCGGCGTCCTCGCGTGCTAGAGCAAACACTCTAGCTAGGGCTCGAGGCCTTCCTAGTCTTCCTGTAGCTGGCGCTACACCTGCTACCACTGCTGGGGCTGGCGCTCCGCGCTGGACTCCCTGCTAAAGTCTCGGACAACCTTGATCTTGTGGTCGCTGCTTCCCCACTTCAAGCACTTTCCCGCAATCATCCACACTCGAACAACCATGTGTCTTCCCACAATGGGGACACACTCCTTCTTCACACCAGGGGAACGTTGAGAAGGTACCTGTCCACTGCTGGCTGTTACTGAACGCTGTGGTGCCTGGTACACTGCTTTCTTCTTGTCCTGCCGCTGGAACGTAGCTGCAGGCCTCTTCTGCGAAGCCTTCTTCTCTTCCAGATATTGCTGCATCTCGCCCTCCTATCTACAAGCAGCACTAAGTGCCTCGTCCAAGGTGCGATGGTCAAACGCCACTAGCCTCATCCTCAGTGATGGCTTCAGGCCCATCACGAACTTCTTTGCTTTCCTGCACTCATCTGTCACGATATGAGGTGCATATTTAGATAATTCTGCAAACCTGGCCTCATATTCGAGCACGGTCATGAAGCCTTGAGTCAAGGAGAGGAACTCCTGCTCCATCCTGTCCTGAATATGCTCGGGGACGAACTTGGCCCAGAAGAGCCTCACGAACTCATCCCAAGCAACCTCAATAGCTCCATC
>JACBKR010006426.1:0-12481 GCA_014218235.1 Colocasia esculenta
TTTTTCTCTGAAGTCTTGTGTCTAGGTGGCAATTGTAATTGTTTATGCTCTGAAGTCCACCCTGCTTATTCAGATAAGATTTGAGTTACATCTCTGATCTATTAGTCTTTCTGAATTAAGTGTGTGTTTGTGCATAGTCTTGAAGCAAACCACAAGAGTCTGATTTTTACTTTTCCTGTAATTTGTTCTGCAGAAGGTTGTTTTCTGCATTTCCCCTCCTGTGTTGGGAAGGCCTTGTGGAAGGCAGTGTTATACCCCTGTTTAGGGAGACTTGCTTATGAGCAAGTGGGATTGTATTTCCTCTCAAGGGTGAGAGAAGGCCATTCATTGGCAGATAGTGGAAATCTCATGTGGTTGGCTGGAGGACGGGATGTAGGACTTCCATATAGGAAGGGCCGAACCAGAATAAATCTTTTTGCATAATTGTGTGATGTTTTCCGCCTAGTTCACTCTTGAATCACACACATCACACTAAGTACTAACGAATTTATTTAGTGTTGTGCAATTTCAGAAGAAAATTTTTAAAGTCAAGAAGTCCTATTCACCCCCCTCTAGGACATCTACTGTGCCATTTCGATCCAACACTTAACATATTGAGCCCGTGGGCAAATATCAGAGGTTGAACCCCCACCTCAATTGTAGCATCTGTGCTTAGAGATGTGTGCTGGAATCAATCACTAGCACTCAGGGGGAGCATGTAGCTAAAAAAGATGCAGAATTAGGGGGAGCATGTAGCTAAAAAAGATGCAGAAATTCAGGGGGAGCTAGAAAAGTCTCATGAAGAAATTAATCAAATTCCTGCAGAAGAAGTTGTTATGAATGTTGCGCAAGAAGAGGTTGTTCCTGAAGTTGTGGCACCAGGCCACAGTGATGTTCCTGTTCAGGGGGAATATTTAGTCGAGAAGGAAGTAGATGTTCAGGGGGAGCCTGTGGCTAGCCCCCTTGTTGATCAGTTTAGAGAAGGTGTTTCTGCAAGCCCTTCTAAATCAGATGAAGATGATGCTCCTATTGATAATGTGGAGCCCATTGATGGCACAAAGATAAAAGTGAAGGTGTGACCACTTCATTCCACTTCTTTCAATAGGCACATCGTAGATCAAGAAGAAGAAGCTCAAGATTAACATGACCAGTGATTGATAGACTGGACTCTCAAGGGCAAATTCTTTGCTCTGTGCAGCTGATATTTCATCTATCTTTATGAGCCAGAGCTCTGCAGCAAAAGAAATGGGAATGGTCAGAAATGCATTAAGATGGATGAGAAGTGAGTTAGGAAGCATGAAGGCACTAATGTCAAGTCTTTCAGATGTGGTGAGGCACACTCTACTGTCCCACCTGCTCCCACTTCTGCAGTGCCAGAGAGCAGTTCAGGGCCTTCAGGGCCAAGGAATGAGGAAGCAGAAGTCCGGCCAGTAGGGCCATCTGTTGATGTTGAGAATTTAGGGCCATCAGGGCCAAAGGTTGTTGCGGAATCAGGTCAGGCAGTACAAGAAGATCAGGGCCACCAGGGCCAGTTATGGATGAGCAGTCAGGGCCATCCGGCAAGTGGATTGTCAGGCTGAGAGAGTAAGAGAAGAAGCCCTATTGAATAGGCTGTGCCCCCAGAGCCCCCTATCTCTTCTCCCCTTCAGACTCCAGCCCCTCTTTCTCCACCACCTCCTCCACTGCTCCTCCGGCTCCTGTCACCTTTAAACAACCCCTTCCCAAAAACATTTCTTCTCCTACACCATTTCCTACACAATCCTCCTCTTCTCCTGCTTCCTCCACCTTCCCACCTCTTCCTCCTTCTAAGGCACCTCCCGCCTCTCCTCCTCAGCTGGAGCCTCCTCCTCTGGTCCTTCATCAGCTGGACCATCCATACCACCTCCATCTACCTCTCATTCTTTTTCATCCTCCTACTCCTACCTCTTTATTTTACAATCATTCCTGAGGGTGCCCAACTAGAAGGTCATGAAATCCAGGACATTAAAGATGAGTTTGAAGTAGCAATACTTCGCTCAGTCCTGTTAGTTGGCACTCACATTCATAGGACAGGCTCTTCCAGGCATGTTCCTAAAAAGAGAAAACTATCTTCCACCCTTGCCACCTCTTCTGAGCCTTTTTTCCACCTCTTTGGTTTTCTGTCACTGTTGAAAATCAAAGAAGGTCTCTACTGTGAATTCCTCCAGAAATGCATATTTGCCACCCTTTTTGGCCTTCCTTATCTAAATCTAACCGACCACCTCAATATTGTTCTCCCTCTCTCTTCTCTTTCAAAAGCTGAACAGTCAAAAATTTTCTCTATGACTAAAGCTAAACTGAAGATCAGTGGGCTCGGGGCATCAGTCCTTATACAGGCAATTCCTATCTACCCGCTCTGCCAGATTCCACCCAGGGATCACCCACCCACTCTCTCTGAGTGTTTGTGGTTCATCAAAAAATACCTGGGGTCCATTTATTCAAAAGGAAATCAAGCACATCCCTACTTCCAGATGTTCACTGATTACTGCTATCTCAATAATCTACTTGAAGTCAGCTTGGCCAATTCCGGCAAGCTATTTCTGCTCTTGGTTCGGATGATGCTCATACCACATCCATCTAGGTAGATTTTGCCACTTCGGAATTCCAGATGTTGTGTTTCTGCCTCCACCTCCACTCCCTAGTCATGGAATCTTCCGTGGGATCATTGATTTTTGAAAGATTTGCAAGGGTAATGGGCAGAATTCAGTACAGAAAGGCGTTCACTTTCTTTTCACAGATTTGTCTTCAGGGAATATCATCAGGGCCACATCAAGTCTGATGTTCTTGCCCCTCTTTTATCTGAATATGACGCTTATCTCCGTCAGATTGGGAACATCTTTACCCCCTCACTGCTCAACAACTTACTGCTCTTAATGCTTCTCAGGCCTCATCAAATCAACCTCTTTTGTCTGCTGCAGAATTTCTAGATCTGAATTCCATTCACCTTGTTTGAGACCCTTATGATACATGGGTTGAGAGATACACAGTGTATATGGCTATGAAAAAGGAACTGAAGCCGCAATAGATATTCTACCCCATAACCATAGATAAGTTCCTCCAGCATGCCAGCTTTGGCACCTCTACCTTCTACAAATCTTCTCTTGAAGAAACGAATATGGCACTTTCATAGAAGCTCAGAGGCAACTGCACATCCAGAGGATGGCTCCTGTTATGGGACCCTCCTACTCTATGGTCTATGGAGCTTTCACAATATTTTTGAAGAGCAAGAACGCAAGGTTGTCCGATTATTATTCGCTATGCCTCTCTTTTGTCCCCTGCCTTCTATCTTCCTGTACCCCTACAATCTTGAATATAGTGGTTTCTTTGGCCTCCATTTATCTTCTTTCTCTTATTCTATTGCTTTAGTATCTTTTTGCTTAATGACTAAAAGGGGAGAAAATAAAACATTCTGAAATACATGTCAATAAATTTACTTAAGTATAGTAAGTTCATTTTTGCACATTATATGTTATGTTTGTTATGATTTTGTCATCACCAAAAGGGGAGATTGATGATCAGTCCATCCCCATATAATTTTATTTAATTATATATAATTTCGGTGATTAACAAACTCTAACAAATTATTTTCTAACATTTTTTTATGAGCTTAGTTACAGGAAATAAATCAAGCCAAATATGTAAGTAATTTTCTCATTGTACTATTTGAAGTTCATAGCATGCATTTCCTCTAAGTCCACATCGATTTCCTTTATAAGCATAACGATTCTATCGTTACAGGGATTTCCTTAGTGATCAAAAGATTTTGGCTTTATAACGATTTGATAAGTTTCACAACGACTTGGTCATCACAACAACTTGATATATGAAACAACGATTTGATAGTTATAACGATTTTCTTTCACTTAAAGAACGATTTGGTCGCATAACGATTTGATCGCATAACCATTTGATCGCATAACGATTGATAAGCTTGTAGAAGAATGATTCTATCGCTACAATGATTGATCGCATAATGATTTGATAAGTTTGTGAAACAACAATTTCGTCTCACAATGATTCGTTAAGTGAAACAACGGTTTCGGTCTCACAACGATTCATTAAGTGAAACAACGATTTCGGTCTCACAATGATTCGTTAAGTGAAACAACGATTTCGGTCTCACAACGATTCGTTAAGTGAAACAACGATTTCGGTCTCACAACGATTCATTAAGTGAAACAACGATTTCGGTCTCACAACGATTAGCTAAGTGAAAACACGATTTTGGTCGCACAACGACTTGTAAAGAGTAACAACGATTTCCATCTTATAACGATTCGATAAGTTACACAACGATTTGGTCGCCGCAACGATTTGCTTATGATTGAACAACGATTTGTTCAAACAACGATTTGCTCATATCTGTACAACGATTTTCTTGTACAACGATTTGCTTACTCGTGTACAACGATTTTCTTATACAACGATTTGCTTACTCGCGTACAGCGATTTGCTTACTCGCGTACAACGATTTGTATCCACAACGATTTCATAAGTTGTACAACTATTTCTTTGTCATAACGATTTCATGGATTACATCGATTTCACACATGGTATTCAAATATATTTTCAAATATTGTGAAAGTCAAAAGTCTTCCTGCGTGCATCACTAATATCCATGCATTTAATGTGATTGTACACATCCCTGCACATTGCATATCTGGGTGCCTTCTATTCCTATGTTTCTATAGCAAACACTTTTCAGGATAGCAGAATGGCATTACTATTTTAGTGTATGTTCTTACTGCATGGTTTCTAACGTTGACTGACAAGCATAGAGACAGTCTAGTTGTCTGTGCTTCGACATTTATTATGTACAGGTCATATCTTACAACGTTGGACAACTAGAAGCTAAGAAATATCTGGATGAATCTTCTCTTTGCGTGCATGGCTCCACAGCATTAATGGATGCAAGCTACCTGTCGCACACGATGGACCATGCTGTCTAACGTGCTTCAAACAAAGAGACAACGGATACTTCAACGACCATATTTTTCAAGAGAGGATATATACAAGACTGAAGACTCCCAGTTGATCAGTTCAACAACTTGAACATTTGTGTGATAGAGCCTTCAAGAAAATGTTTCATCATCGAAGAAGAGCTTCTTCCCTCACTCCACAATTTTCTTCAGCTCTTGCTCTCAGTCTTTCATTGTCTAGACATTCTTGAGAGCCTTGTAGGTCTGAGAGTTTTCTTCTAGTGAAAATCTTTCTCTCTCAGACTTAGCCTCAGATCAAGCATTTGTTGTAAGCTTGGTCTAGGGCATTTTGCCTTGTACACATTTTCTGTGTGTATTCCTCTTCGGGTTGTGAAGAGAAGACCTGTTGAAAATAGGTGGTGTGTATTCCCTCGGTAAGGAAAGAAGACATGTGTATCAGGGTGGTTGTATACCTCTTCGGGTTAGAAGAGAAGGCCAGCTACGGCTGGATGTGTAAGGGTCCTTAAGGGGGACAATACCCTTGTTAGTGAATCCTAAGTTGTTGCTTGCGGACTGGACGTAGGACTCCTTGGGATAGGAGGTCCGAACCTGGATAAAATGTCCTGTTTTGTGTGTTTGTTATCTTGATTAACACTAGCACTAACCATCGTCTCTAGTGATCTTCTTTAAAGCGTTTTTTTTGACAGGTTTAAATCGATTTTTTTTTAAATCTCATTCACCCTCCTTTGGGCTAGCTAGCTGGGCACAAATGTACTAGCTGCTCTTTATGTGAAGGAGATAGTGAGACTACATGGAGTCCCTTTGTCCATAGTCTCATATCGTGACCCCAGATTCACCTCTAGGTTCTGAAAGGGATTTCAGACTGCTTTAGGCACAAAGCTCAACTTTAGCACAACATTCCACCCACAGACAGACGAGCAGACATAAAGAACAAACCAAATAGTGGAAGATATGCTACGTGCATGCACTATAGATTTTGAGGGGTACTGGAATGAACAACTATCCTTAATAGAATTTGACTACAATAACAGCTACCAGGCCAGCATCAAGATGGCACCATTTGAAGCCCTATATGGTAGAAGCTGTAGATCGCCAGTCTGCTGGAATGAGGTAGGCGAACAACAATGGTTGGGACCTGATATGGTGCAGAATACTAGCAGAGACATACAAATCATCAGAGATAGAATTAAAATAGCTCAGTCCAGGCAAAAGAGCTATGCAGACAAGAGAAGAAGGGACCTAGAATATCAAATTGGA
The DNA here is from genome assembly GCA_014218235.1 of Colocasia esculenta. Taxonomy (NCBI): domain Eukaryota; kingdom Viridiplantae; phylum Streptophyta; class Magnoliopsida; order Alismatales; family Araceae; genus Colocasia; species Colocasia esculenta. The sequence continues at coordinate 6,195 of JACBKR010006426.1, forward strand.
AATCATGTGCTACTTAAAGTATCACCGACCAGAGGATTTCAAAGGTTTTGGATGAAAGGCAAGTTAAGGCCAAGATCATAGGTCCATTTGAGGTACTGGAAAGAGTTGGCGAAGTAGCATATCGTCTGGCATTACCTCCTCAATTTTCCACCGTACACAATGTTTTCCATGTGTCAATGCTAAGGAAGTATGTGTACGACCCATCGCATGTAATCAGTTACGACGATATAATTTAAACAAAGATATGACATATGAAGAGAAGCCAGTGAGAATCTTGGACAAGAAGATACAGCAGCTTCGGAACCGACCCATATCTGTGGTAAAGGTGCTTTGGAGAAATCACGAGGTCGAAGAAGCCACATGAGAACCCAAAGCAACAATGTGACGGAACTACCCTGAGTTATTCAGTAAGTCACTCTTCCTCTTACGATCATATGAATTGGGGACCAAATTCATTTTAAGAGGGGGAGGATGTAGCAACTCTGTTTTTTTAAAATTTTAAATAAAATGAAATTTATTAAATAAATGTGATAAATATATTTAAATTAGAATAAAGAGGGAATAAATTGAAATAAAGGAATTAAATTAAAACTCATTAAGCTAAAATAGGAATGGGTTGTACAAGTGGTCCAAGCATGAATAGATGGGCCCAATTGTTAAGAGCCCAATTTGGATGGGAGATCTTTTTGCCTAATTTCGGAGTTAATTAATAATAAATTAAATAAGGGTTAGATAAAGACTAAATGGGTTGTAATTATCCTAAAAAAGAGTCATCATCCCATCCTAACCCCATACCCACGAAATTAGACCTCTCATCTATCCTATTAGGTGGATAAAGGCAAGAAATAGAGGAGATAATGGGGGAATTTCGTAGCTAAGAGGAGAAGGAAGAGTTTTAACCTAATATGACTCTTAAACTAGCTAATACACCCCCCAATTCGTCCCTACCAACCCATGGTACGTTGCTGGAGCTTTAAAGGATGAAGAGAGGAGCTATGGACGAGAGGAGCAAGGAGGAAGAGCTTGGAGAAAGGAGGGATTTCATCATCTTCTTCGTCTTAAACCCTAGGATTCTTTACAGCGTGAAAAGGTAGGCAATATCTCAAGCTTAATCTAATTAAACTCGACCCTATGTAGACCTTGATCCTTTTTATCAAAGCCCCATGTTTGCCCCAATTTCCGTTGAGCCATGAAGGAGTATTTCATGTTCCAATCCCTGTGTTATATATGTACCCGAACCAACTTGTTTGCCTTCAATCCATGTGTATACTTGATCTCATGCCGTGCAAATATTATCATAAATACTGCATGATGTTAGGCATCGAATGATCCTATTTCCCTAATTTCCATCATGCATCCTATGTGAATTAATTCAGATTCCATGACTGTGCATGTTTTAGGTCACCGAAATGTAACCTAATAAAAACATGCCCATTACTTGTCTATTTTCTAATTACTCATGCATGTAGATACCCCTACATGTCTAGTTTCGTTTAAAACTAGTTTCATGATTTTTGGACGTTCCTACGATTTTATAACGATTTTTGATGCCCTTTATCATGCCATGGAAGGAAGGACCGAACCTCAAAAGGGTTCTTTCCCCCTTTCTGGGTTCGGGCCGCCCTTCTGAAATCGCGACGGCCCGACCCGTCGCGATCTCAGAAAGGTCACGATCGTTCGGACCGCCGCGTCATGAACACGACGGCCCGAGCCGTCGTGGTTTCCGCCCCAGACCATGAGCCGGCCCGGTTCAGTAGTACGCGACTAGACCGCCTGTCGCGACATGAAACGCGACGGTTCAGAATTACAACCAGAACCCTGAATTTTGTATATACCTCTATTACTTAAGCCATATAATCCCTATTTAACCCTAATTATGCACTATTATGAACAATACATTCTGTTTATTAATATTTGGTATTAATTACATGAAATCCTTAATTAAAATCCATATGCACGATTATTCATACTCTCATGATTTCTTTACACTGCACACACTAAACATTAATAATTGTCATGAGACCCTATTAAATTACTCAATAATCTATCTGGTAATTAAGTGTAATTATTTACTAAATTTCTCAATTAATTTAATAACACTTGTCTTAATTTTATTCGCGTGCTTTGTACACCGTTATCGCGTCCCTCTGCTTTCGAGCACTCGAGGCAAGACAAACACTTTTTTTTACACCCTTCTTTCTTGACATGGACCACCATTCTATTAAATACTCCTACAGGATCAGGGACTCCTTGTCAAGGCCTCCGTAAGTCTTCTTGGCTTTGGCGGACGTCCATTGCCGACGAGCTGGTTGTACTATTCAAACCCTTTCCACCCTAGGGAATCAGCATGATCCAACGCCTTAGTGTGTTTCCTTCTTACCTTGGGATCACGTCAGACCATCTGGCATGTGTTCATAGCACAGCTAGTGGGCTGTTATGACTTCTACCGGGTTGTCGGCACAAGACCTAGTGTTGTGCAACTGTTACTCTCGTTTGTTTATCGTGGTTTTACGAATATATCCATGTCTCATCTACTATCTCTATACTCTCATCTGTTCACATTCTCTTTTTACTCTCGTCTATTCATCAATTACTCTCATCTTTTCTTGGTACTCTATTTGGCCATACTATTGATTGTCTAAGATAAGAAACATGACTAATCCAGGCAATAGGGCCCGATCTGGTCCTGGACGAGCGCCCGAAAAGTGCTATTTGCCCATGGGAGTTAAAATGATCAGGATGTCGGCATACATCTAGTGCCATTATACTATCAAGATTTAATCTATGACAATCATTCAATCAATGCAAGTGCTATCAATACAGGTGCTATCATTACTAGTGCACCGTTGTGCAACTTTACGTGCTATATCGTTACATGGTCTATCTATTATCTTACTTCTTGTGCTATTTTCCATGTACAAGTGCTATCATTCTCTTGCCATCGTACTACTTTACTCTGCATGACTATTCTCTCTAGTTATCCTGCCTTATAAGACATTAATCACTTAAAGCATGCCTGTTTATATGAGATAAAGTCCTACTGGCGTTCATCGCTCATCCTGCGCTATTTATTTCATGTGTTTCAGTGAGTCTGATGGAGACTACCACACTCACGAGGAAGGAATGAGGAGGGCAGGAGTGACTTTACTTTCGACAACCCCGTGCTTATTAGTAGTTAGTTAGTCATTAATTAGTCATATTTATTAGTTTGGATTTGAATAAAGTACTATGGGCCCTAGTTTTGGCTCTGATTAGTGAATGTAATAGTTAGTTGATGAATTATTAATGAAGTTGGATTACGTTTGGCTTTATTCTAATGGTGCAATAGTTTGATGTTTATTTATCGCTCTGTACTATTTAATTAACTGTAATACCGCTCCGATATTCCGCGTCGGGGCGTTATAGTCAACCTATGAGGAACCATGGGGTCGACCCCACTACACCATATTTTCTTCTGAGGTCGACCTCAGTTGAAACCTAAGGTCGACCCCATTTCCCAGAACCAAAATTGAGGATTGGAGGGTGGACCCATGAGGAACCGTGGGGTCGACCCACTACACCAAGTTTGCTTTTGAGGTCGATCTTAGTTGAAACATGAGGTAGACCATTTCCCAAAACCAAAACACAAGATGCAGGGTCGACCCATTAAGAACATGGGGTCGACTCCACTAGACATGAAAAAATTAAATACTTACAGAATATCAAAAATTCACCGTTTATATTCTTCACTTAGAAGTTGTACATGGATGTCTACATCATTTAACATCACAGGCACATCAACAAGGCCTTCTGATAGGGCTCCTCATCATCATCACTTGCACCGCTAGACATATTATAATAACTTCTAGGTGGTGGCTTACAGCTATCACCCGCTCGGAAATGGAAATTTATCAATTTAAAAATCTATTTTATCATTTAGAATTCTTTTAGTTCTCATGGATGCGTATTGCTGACCCAAGTCCCATCGAGTGCTGCTCGAGCGATGGCGACATGAGATAATCGAAAATCCGCATAGCGCAGGCGTGCCAGTCACCAGAGTGACAACCAAATGTTCTGCCTCCGAGGGTCGAAGGACTTTAGGTCTATTATGCGCACCATTTGACTTCGTCAACGATTGTGAAGATCGGGTCGGGACCAAAATCTCGTCGTCGCCTAAGCGCAACGACGTTAATTATATCTCTTTTAGAAGAGAAAAAATCCTTGATTATCGCCAGATTAAAAGCCTTGTGACCTTGAAACGGAAACATCCGATAAAGATGTGCAGTGAAACTACAAAATTGCAGTTGGGATTACGAGAGAGTTGAATGTGTGTGCTCTCTTCATCTTTTAAAGGTCAATTTGCATGCTTGTTTGTTTGTTCTTTTATTTATTACACATCTTCTTTCTATTTGGCAATGCAATGACTTTGACATATGCTTTGATTATCATGATTCTTTTCGTGATTCGATCTCATTTGAACTCTTATATGCCCAAACATCGTCATGCACAATCCATTTGATTCGGCAAGCAAAATGATTCGGCGGCTAAAACTATTCTGCGGGAGCGATTCGGCAAGGGCGAATCGGCAGCCAAACCCTTCTGCAGGGGGGGGCGAATCGGCAGAGGTGAATCGCAGCACTGTTCACGAGCCAAACTGATTCGGCAGCCCTTGCCATGCACAAAACACGGAAAATGGAGGACTCAAAGGCCGGGTTGGAAAGAAATGGCATCCAGACCATGAAAGGGTTCTGTTCAATTCCAGACGGGGCGTGGGAATTAAGTTATCTGGCCCTTTTGTCCAAAATGTCAAATCATGGTGATTCCGCGGCCCTATTTGTGCACAGTTCTCAAAATCCAAGAATAATCTGAGTGTCCAGTTGGGCTGACAGACCATTTACCTGCAAGGAATCCATCTATGGGCTTGAACTGGGCGTGGGTATTATTACCCAACCCTTCATGTTCAAAACCGCAAGAAACAGCGAATCGGTAGCACTTTGAAGACACAGTTCTCAAAATCCAACGATGATCTGAGCATCCGGTCGGACTGACGGACTATTTAACATATGAACATCTGTCTATAGGCTTGAACCGGGCATGGGTATTGTTTACCCGACCCTTCAATGTTCAAAACCACAAGAGACAGCGAATCGACAGCACTTTGGGGCCCGGTTCTCAACTCCAGTAATGATCTGAGCGTCCGGTCGTGCTGACGGATTGTTTATCATGTGAAGAATCTATCTATAGGCTTGAACCGGCATTGGTATTGTTTACCCAACCCTTCATGTTCAAAACCGCAAGAAACAGCGAATCGGCAGCACTTTGAAGACACGGTTCTCAAATACGTGCAGAGTTGGGCATCCCGCCGGAAAACAGGTCATTTGGCAGTAATGTTGCCTTTCATAAACCTGAATAGGGCCCAGGTATTAACCACCTGACCCTTGGTGTTCAAGGTCTCATAGAACAACGAATCGACAGGATTGGGACAGTGAGACATGAGCAGTGGCAAGGGAATTCGGACAGTGCTTTGTCTGCTCTTGGACCCATCAAGGAGGCGCCTACATGGCCTTATATGACCTCTTTATATGGGCTCCCCAATGCCACGGTTAGAGCACAAACCCTAAAGAGAGAAACACCAAAGAAAGGGGTCCATTGGAGCAAAGATGACATGGCAGTAGGTGGTTCCTCATGAACTGCCTTTGATGGGCTGAGGAATACCCAGCCGCCCTTCCCATTGCCCCAAATGAGATGATGGGGATGGTCTTATGCAAAGGAAGAAGACAACAATAAAAGAAAAAAGAACATAGCAAGGGGAACACATCATGTTTCATACACACTAGGGACCTCGGTCTCATACAAACCTGGGTAGACAAAGGGGATAAAAGGGCATTTGAACCAATTCTACACACCCAAAGGCTTATCAAAACAAATACCATGCAAAGGGAAAATGGAAAGCAAAGATTTCTTTTACTGTTGAAAAGGAAGAAGATTACATAAGAGGGGGGAGGGAAATCAAGAAAACACAGAAATGGGGACTGCCGCAGCAGTCCCCTCACTCCCCCTTGCTTCTCCTGTTCATCCCTTTTCTCTTTCTCTTCTTTTAACTCTTCTTACTTCTGGGAAGTGCAGGTGGACATCCACTGGAAGAGTCCCTTTTCCCTCTCCTTTTTCCTCCTCTTTAGCAGGCCAAGCAACCTCCTCCATGTAGTACCCAGGCCAACCTAACTCCTCCTTACTCTCCTCACCTTCCACACAAACCAAGCAACCCCAAGAGGGAGGAGAGGAGACAGGTTCCCAACCCCTTTTCAGCC
>JACBKR010006427.1:0-12610 GCA_014218235.1 Colocasia esculenta
CGGCCGGTTCAGTTCAAATTTGAACTTAAGGCGCCGGATCGACCCTTATCGGGTCGAATCGATCGATCCGGGGTCGATCCGACCCGATAAGGGTCGATCCCGAGCGATCCGCGGTCGATCCCCCTTATTTCGGCCCCTTCCCACCCGAGGACACCAAAAGATGCAGGTTTTGGTGTCCTAGGAAGGAAGGAAGGTGCTCCCCCTCCCCCCCCCCCCCCGCTCGGGCTGCCTCCTCCACCGCCGCCACCGGCCTCCTCCACCGCCGCCGGCCTCCTCCACCGCCGCCGACGTCCTCCCCAGTCGGCCTCCTCCTCCTCCTCTTCTTCTTCTTCTTCTTCTTCCTCTTCTCCTTCCTCTTGTACTTTCTTCTAAACCCTATCTTCTCTTTCAAGTTTGAAAGAGGTTAGAAGGAGCACATCCAAGGGAGATCTTCTTGAGTAGATCTTCTTGAGTAGATCTCAAGAGATCTTACTCAAGCAAGGAAGAAGTTGTTCTTCTTAAGGTATATTCATTTTTTTATTTCAAAATTCAGTTATAAATTCTGAAAAAATGAAAACACATGTACACATGTTTAATCTTCTTATATCTTCTTATTCTTCCCTTACATTTTGTCAATTAGACAAAATCTCCAAATTTCACCCTAATTGGCTAATTAGGGTTTGATATTTGGGGCTTATGTTGTATTAGCATAATTAGAGATCAATTAAGTGTTTCAATCACTTAATTGACTTAATCATACCTTTGTTTAATAATGTAACTATTTAATTTTAGGAAATTAGAGGAAATCTTCAAATTTCACCCTAATTAGGGTTTGAAAATTGGGGCTTTTGTTGTATTAGCACAATTAGAGATCAATTAAGTGTTCTAATCACTTAATTGACTTAATCATGCCTTTCTATGATAATGGAACTATTTCATTTCAGGAAATTAGAGAAAATCTCTAAATTTCACCCTAATTAGGGTTAATATTAGATGTAATTATGTTTATAATTGTATACTTACCATGAATGTGTTTGTATTCTTAATTTGTTATAGGATTAGCAAGTATGGCTGATGAGGGACACGAGGAAGAGCAACCACAAGTAGACATTGGATGGAAACACGGTGTCCTTATTGATGCTGCCTCTAAGAGAGTGCGGTGTAACCACTGTGGTAAGGAAATGAATGGAGGTGTATACTGCCTAAAACAACACATTGCAGGCATTGGAACAAATGTAGTAAAATGCAAGCATTGTCCACGGAGTTAGTGAATGAGATGAAAGACTACATGCTGGAAGACAACAACAAAGACAAATACGTATTCAACATCAAGAAGAACTGCATGAAGAGATTTCTGGAAGGGAAAAGTAAGGCTGCAATGAAAGGAAGACAAATTCCTGTTGATGTTGAGGACTCAGATGAGACAGATTATGAGGATCTCTCACTTAATGAGAGAGAATGGCGAGAAGGACTACGGCAGAGTCGGCATGCTGCCATGTTAGAAAGTGAAATGCGGAGGTTCCATAGTACACGAGAAGGATCATCATCAGGGCTAGTGTAACACGGCCAATGGCACCACCTATCAGGAGAGGTGGTTCTATGAGGGGAATGGGACCAACTAGTGGGCTTGACACATTTTTGCACAGGAAACCTTCATCAAAACAGCCTGGCATAAAGCATGCATTGAAAGGGGTAAAGGCCACAGTTGCTTCCACCAAACATGCAGTTAAAAACATCGTAAAATGGTTTTTGCATGCAGGGGTCCCAGCCCATACAGCATCTAGTCCTTATTTCTTATTAGCATGAGTTGAATTTCAAACTTACTAGACATGTTTTGTACATATAGGGTATTTCTTTAACCCTAGGCATCAATATAGTGATTCCCCTCACAATGAGGTGAGGTGCTCCAGGGGACAATCAATGTCATCGGGAGATTATCTAGGAGCATGGACGAAAGAATAGATGCTATGATAGAGTACGACCAATTTAAAAACTTCATTCCATTTTCATGTATTCAATATACTTTTGGAGTTACACTTAGCAACTGTATTATACTGTAGATGGACAGATTTAAACTGAAGTTTGACATCTACAGAGATTATGATGTTAAAGAAGCAGTGACCAGAATGGGTCCGAGTAAGAACCTTCAGATTAAGCTTATGCTTAGTTCATAACAAAATGACAAATCATGTATTATGTGCTAATTCATTGTATGTTTTTTTTTTTGTAGGTGAGTGGTGGGTTATGTTAGACTACAAGACTAGTCAAAGAAGTCCACTTGCAAGGATTGCTATTAGAGTACTCAGTCAGACCACTTCATCTAGCCAGTGTGAGAGAAATTGGAGCACTTTCTCACTTATTCACACAAAAGTGAGGAACAGGTTGAGTGCAACTAGGCTAGATAAGTTGGTCTATTGCCACTACAATATGAGGTTGAAGCTGAAATGCATTAAAGATAGACAAAAGAAGAGCGAGGCAAGGCTAATGACTTTTGCAGGTAGTCATTGGGAGCAACGTTTTGCAGAGAGGGAAGCATTATCATCTCAAATTGATGTTGATGAGTTATTTGATGAGGAACACCCACTAAATGCATGGGTGTAAACAAGACAGGAAATGGATGTTCCAGAATTTGACCCTCGCGATTGTTCATGGGCGGAAGGAGAATTGGATGGGTGGAGGCTCGAGATCCACGCAGAGCTTAGGGTAAGTGAGGACGAACCTCTCACCCTCGGTCCTCTCTTCTCTCAGCCACAACACTCAGCTATCTTGCCAGAGACATCTAGAGTGCCTCCCACTCAGCCTGCATTAAGAAGAGCTGCAACACAAAAAGAGAGGAGTTCAAAAGCCATAGAGCTAGAAAAAGAACATATACCAGGCAAAAAAAGAGAAAAGTGCAGCAACCAATTCGTAGTGATGACACCACACAAGATCCAAATGATGATGATGATGATGATGATGATGATGATGGGGCTGCCACTGGGGCCACAGGAGCTGGCCAGGATATGCAGGATATACTGGGGCCACATGTGTAGGGCTTACTGAAAGTTATGTACCAGAAACAGAACATCAGGGAGGCGGAGGAGAAGGACAAGGGCATGGACAGGGGGATATGAAGGACAACAACATCATGCAGCCTATGAGTGGCCACCTTGGGAGCTAAACTATAGTTCAGGGTCTACTCATATACCGCATTTCAGCCTCCCATTTTACCGTACTCAGATATTAGTAGCTCACCTTATGGAGTACAAGGAGGATGGGGACCTTGGCCTTCACAAGAACAAGAGCCTAGTGGCCCTAGTGAAGCAACAACATATAAACCGCTTGGTATATGGTGTCCAGCTCCATCACAGTCTGGAGAAAGCTCAAGTCAACAATTTACACTAAGAGGGATTCAAATGGGTATACATGATTTAACAAATTCCCTCTTTGGTTATAGCTACCAAAACCCAAATGATGGGGGCTCATCTATGTCTGGAAGTGGATGGAAAGATTATTAGTCTTCTATCAAATGTAAGTTACATGTACAATGTCTTAAATTTCATGTTTTATGTACTATGAATGCATGTATAATTGATTTTTGATGCAAATCTTAGTTCTTTCAATATATCAGCTTTTTCTATTTTTTCCTGAATTTTTCTGATTTTCCTGCATTTTTCCCAAAAAAATAAACATTTTATAGTCTGGCCAATCCAGGATCGGCCAGACTTCCCTGGGATCCAGCGGATCCTTCGATCCGATCCGATCCAGGATCGGATCGACCAGGGTCGATCCCGATCCCGATCCGATCCTGCCTTCCATGTTGTTGATGCTTGACACAAGGTATCCAACGGTGGACTTCTGAGTGTAGCATCACTTAAAATTTAAAAACAAAATGTTCATAAGCAATAATAGTATTAGTGAGAAAAGAGCAAGAATGCAAAGATAATCTACAAGAACAAGCTATGAATAGTGTCAAATGAACAAGAATAAATTAAATATATCCACCACAACTAGGAATTTTGTGTCATTTGAAAGAGTATGATAAAATGCCAAACATGATAAACAAAGGACAATGCAGGGTGAGTATTCGGTGCAGGAGAAGGCAAAATTTATTATATTGCAAAAATAAGGAAAGGGGAAACCAATATTTACAAGAGATGTGAGCAAATACATGTTTTCCAAGTAGAAAACATCTCATAGGATTCTCAAGAATGTTGAGGATCAAAGAAACTGGAAAGAAGATTATAAAAGACTTTATATGCAAATGCATGTAATCATAAGAAAATGGAGGATAACACATTCTAGTCATGTTAAACATTAAATTTCTGAGTAGCTCAGAGTTTGAAGTAAAAATAGCCTAGTAGTACATCAAATTCATAGAAAATCTTAGGAAAGAATTAAATGACTGAACGTGCTATGTGATTTCAAGATATACAATTACATAGAAATGTTTCTAAATGCACACGAATGATTGACCAAAATGCAGCAAGTTAATCTAATAACAACAAAACATTCAAATGAAGACATAAAAGAGAGGGGCGACCCAGCTGAAGACAGGACATGAACCAAAACCTTGCCACTGCAAGCATTCCCAAGGTGTATATAATTCCCTAGGCCCACACCAGCACATTGTTGATGATCGGTCCACGAGATTCAATAGAAAATCATATTGCATTTGGTCTGCCTCTAGCACCTCCTCCACTCCTGACCCGCCTACTTCCCCCAACACCACCAAAATGTGCGATGCTGTCGAGTTCTCCTGAGAACCACGTATTAGATCAAACATATCGGCCCCCAGAACGCATACGACAAGCTAGGGACACAGCGGCTGGTCTGCGAGCCAGAGAAGGGTTTGTTTAAAATAACACACTTTAAAAATTTATTAAGTAAAATAACACACTAAAAATTAAATTCGCAAAGTAGCACGGTTACTACAGTGGAGGGTGTCCGCGAGGTTAAAAAATATTAAAATAGTAAGTCGGTAATGGACATGCCGACTAGTAAGTCGGCATGCCCATTACTGACTTCCTCCTTCTCCCGAAAAAAAAAAAAAAAAATCCTCCCAGAGAGCAAGTCGGCATCCCCTATGCCGACTTGCTCCTTCGCCCCAAAAAAAAAAATTCCCTCCCAGGAAGCAAGTGGATGCCCACTTGCTCCCCGCCCAAAAAAAAAAAAAACCCTCCCAAAAAGCAAGTCGGCATCAGGGATACCGACTTGCTCCCACGCCAAAAAAAAAAATAATCTCCTGGCGAGAAAAAAAAAAGGAGAAAAATTAGATAGAAATCAAGTCAATCACCTAAAATATAAAATTTACAAATTTTCACAATTGTAAATAATCACATACAACTCATAATATCATGAAAAAAATAATCTTTGCACAATCACAAACATTCATTACACAATCACAAACATTCATAATATGAGCACATATTTAACCACTCAAGATTTACAATGTCTCCAAATATTCACAAAGTTTAAATTGTTTGAAAATTTTACAAACTTGTTCACAACAAATCAACGTTTTTTCTTTGTTAACACACGTTTTCCTCGACCTCTAATCATTCGCCGTTGTGTCTCATCGTTGCCTTCATCTTCTTCTTCTATATGCGGCGTAAGTTGAGTGCCTTCATCATGTATATGTAAGCCGCCAATAAGATGTGGTGGAGGTGTCGGTACACGAACTGGAGTAAGTGCATCTAAAACATCGGAATCTTGTGTCCATTGCACCATTTGAACATCCATTTGAGAAATGCCACAAGACTGAGCATCATATACATTTGGCCATGGTTCTGATGTCCAAGGATGTGTCCATGTATTTGGACCTCTTGAGCTTTCTCCTGGAGTATATTCCGCACCAGATGGATTTGAAGGTTGCTCATATTCTGGAATCTTTATCCGAAGCTTATTCAATGTGTCTTCTTGGAGCTTTAAAATATCGTTCTTCACATCCAAATAAGATGCTTCCGGATTTGTTATTAACAATTCTCTTGTGCGGAACGTTACATCTACCTGCAAATAAATGAACATTTAAGTATAACAAAAATTTTCTAGAAAGTACAAGAAATAATGAGTACTTACTAATGCACGCTCAATAGGTCCCCTCGGACAATACTCTGTTGTGGCTCCTCGAGAATGGTGTCAAATAAAGATTTGACTGTTGTCCATACCATTGACGCCATTGACTTTGATCTTCTTCTTCTTGTGTTGGAGGTTCTAGAATAGCGTTTGCACGATCATTCCACCTTTCAATATATCTTGCATGATAATAACCAATTTTCCCTTGCATGTCCACGACCATCCTTACGATCATATCGTTCCGGTTCAGGTGGTATTACTTGAGGAGCACCAAATTGACGCCATACTCTCTCGGGCATATGCACCTCCATAACACCCATACAAACATGGGTACACGTGCCCGCCATAGTTGTGAGTTCTCTCTACAAATTGCACCAACACGCGATAAATCTTCCAAGGAATACGGCTCCCAAATAATCTAAACAAAGAAATATGTGATAAGTAACAGTGAAATTCTTTAATAGTCATACATATTTTTTATAAATAATTTCTCATCACCTGACTTTCCTCAATGACGTCAAACTCATTCCTGTAAAATTCCCATGTACGATTTGGCGTCTCTCGTGATAATCTCCTATGCCACCTAAAGTCAAGAAATGTCAATGATTATGTGTACATGTACTGATTATGAGAGAATTTAAAATAAAATTATTCGTTATATATGACAAATTTACCTTGCGCCAAAAGATACATCTTGTGGATTTAATGGAGGTCTAGGGATTGGCCCTGCAACATGTAACCTTTCCCAACACCACAACTATACAAAAGACATGCATGTTAATTGTAGCTAACATATATACAAGAAAAGACAACTAACATTTCTAACATTCAATGCATGTACCTGTAGTAAATGTAGACATCCTCCTATGAATTTTCTCCTTTTTTCAATGCTGCCAAGTTAACTGACGATAGAGATATGCCAATACAGCACTCCCCCAAGACAATTTTCCACAATCACGGAAATCCTCCAAAAATCCCAAGTATTGTATGTGAATCTCATTTCCTGATGTGTCCGGGATTAAAGCCTTACCCAATAAATACATCAAATATGCTCGGGTATAGCAGCGGATAACATGCATATTTTGTCCTTGCAAATTGATTTCAGAGAAGGTATCTCGCAGAAATGCCATTTGCAAACATGATTTATATTGACCCAAAACATGTAAATTTAAAATGTTGATACCAAGTAACTCTTCACACATGTCTAAATATGATCGCCATCTTGTAGGAACCTGTGGGGCCGCAACTACAGGTTCTCCATCAATTCGTAATCCTACAACATAAGTAAAATCTCTCAAAAGAATGAATGTACAAGAAATAACATAAAGTTGGAACAACTTAAAAGTAATTGTACCTAAGATGCATGATACATCTTGTAAAGTAATTGTCATTTCACCACATGGAAAGTGAAATGTGTTCGTTTCTGGACGCCATCTATCGACCAATGCTGTAAGTAATGGCCGATCTAATTTCACCCATGAACATTTACTCACTATATTAAAACCAGCCCTACGAATTAAAGTAAGTACACGTGACTCTGTTGGCTTCCAATCATCTAACCCCAGCATGTGTGATGATCCAAATAAATAAGTGCCACGCTGTACAAATAAAAATAATCATGATGAAATGTATTAGAAAATAACAATAAATGTAATCATGATGAAATGTATTAGAAAATAACAATCATTTACATCTGGATCATTAGATCTATGTTGTTCTTGTGCATATAAAAGCACGTTATCTTCTCCCTCCATGCCTGCAATAAAATTTAAAACAAGACTATTAATGCACAAAACAATCTATGTCAGCAAAAGAAGTAATGCAAAATATACTGTAAGTAATGTAAAATTCTTACGTCCTACGCATTCTCTCACAAGTTTGCTTATTATGACCCGATTCTTTGCATAATGAACAACGATAATGCAATCGATTAGGATCCAAATCCATGGTCATTCGTCTTCGATTTTTTTTGGGTCGACCTCGAGTTGGTGTACGTGTTGGAGGGAGAAGAGGAATGACATTACAATGGGGATTAAAATCCGGCCATGAACGATTATCTGGCACACTGTGAAACTGGCCTTCATATGTCAATTTATAATTTGCAGACGTGTACCAAATTGACACATGTGTGTATCGATGCCAGTTGACATGACCTAGTGCACATAGTGCATGAGCACACGGAAAATGTTGTAATTGAGGTAAGTTACATGTGCAAAAAGTTTGACCATTCTCTTTCACATCAATGCGATACACTTCCCCATTCATATCACAAATCTCAAATTCACCAAAGTTCAATCTAGCCTGAACTCTCAACTGTCTTGATTCAACTTGGCGTTTTGTCATTAGCTCTTCGTTGCATGGTGATAAGTAAGTGGACATTTCTTCCGCATCCTGCCGACGTTTGAAAAATAACAACCGAAGACGATGATATGTCATGTGCACTAACGCGTGTATGGGCAATCCTCGTGCTGCTTTCAACACACTATTAATGCACTCTGACATGTTAGTAGTCATGATCAAAAATCGTCTTCCTTCATCAGCACACAATGCCCAATACTTCGGTTGAACTTGAAGTAACCAATCACATGCACCTGCAGAACAATCCTCACGTATACCTTTCAATTCATATTCAAACATTCGTGAATCATAAGCCATACCCGCCCTCCATATCCTGTCATGTAAGCCAGCAACTCTATAATGTTTTTCACAATTCTCTCGATAATGTCGAAGACAATATCGATGGGCAGCATGTGGAAGATATTGTTGCACTGCATGTTTAATTCCAGCATGTCGATCAGAAATAATGCAAATATCATGTTGACGTTCTGTTACCGGCGGAATGAGACTGACAAGCTGATAAAAGAACCAAGACCACGATGCTGAACTTTCTACATCTACAATTGCATAGGCTAATGGAAAGATACCCTGATCGGCATCGACACCACATGCAATAAGAAGAACTCCACGATACTTGCCATGGAGAAAGGTTCCATCCACACTGAGAACTGGCCTACAATGTCTCCATCCATCAATGGACGTTTGAAACTCCAGAAGAAATATTGCAAATTTTACTTGTTTCGTTGTCCTCAACTTTAAAACTGTACACTGTACCAGGCATGCTACTTTTTACAGCCTCTATACCTGAGAAGATTTGTGTATGATGATTCCCAATCTCCGAATATTTTTGAGAATGATTTTCTCCGACTGTCCCAAGCTTTAATGTAAGAGATACTACTATGGTAAGAAAGTGACACAAGATCTCTGATCTCTTTTGGTCGAATGTCAAGTCGGTCGCGTACAACCGGAAGGATCAATCTTGATATTACCGACGAAGTCAATTGTCGGTGTCTTTGATTTTCAATGGGAGTGTGACATGAATGATGCGACTCATAACTTGTAATTTTCCATGCTCCTCCGGCTCTTTTACTACAACAAGCATGTAGACGCCATTGACATTGAGAATTTGCATAACAAATCAACGTTAAATACTTAGAAGTCGATCGATCAGTACGAAATTGAACATTTCGTTTGACCGACCACAGAGATATTTTGGTCACCAAATCTTCTTTTCTGGCAAACAAATCTCCAACATGAATATCTTCATTTGACTGTATGTTATACACATTCAAATTATCCACTTGAACATTTGCCGTATGCATCCATTCTGTCTCTTCAGTCTCAATGAAATATTCATTAGCTACGGCATTATCTACCCAATTCGTCATATCTCGTGCGACACACTCATTTACAACATGCAAACTATCAGTCATGTGTCTACTCATATTTGTATCATCATTCATATCATCAGATGAGCTTTGAATATTCTCATTATCATCATCACCATCACCATCACTCTCTACTATTTTCTAAGACTTCATCATTGATAACTGGAGCATCGTGCAACTCAAGATTTTCATTGACATTGTGACTTGGTCCAGCCTCATTCATAGCAGACCATGGATAAGTAGATGAAAAACTTAACAACTGATTCATATTTTCTTCACAATGATACCTACTACAGTGAACAAATATTTGTAAAATTTTTAGTATCAGACTAAAATAACAAACATGTAATTTACACTATGATATAACACTTACTCTCTTTGACCATCTGAAGGAAGACATATATTAATGTCCAAATTATCCGTCGCATGTGCTGGTGTACATGGGACCACATCCGATTGAGAATTTAATATTCTCGTTGTAACTGGACGTGTGGGTACTTCATATCCCATTGATGTTGTCAGTGAACATGATGGTCTAAATGCGACATTATGTGTCATTTGTTCTATAAAGACAGTCAATGGTGCGGAGACACATAAATCTAGTATTATAGAACATTTTCTTCATCATCAACTTCATACAAAAACCATCATTATTTGGGACTTTAACATGAATTTTCAACTCATACTCAAGAGGATTAATCTTGTTGCACGATAAATTATATTCTTGAGTTCATTGAATGAACAACTTGAAGATACCCTAACGATTGTTTCACTGCCTCCCTCGTATATAGCCACTCTACCATTTTAGAAAATCTTCCATTATAAAGAATGACCATAAATACATTTGTAGATGGCATGTTATTAATTCAATAAATGTCACACCTGCAAGATCAAAACAAATGAACTAATTTTATCAATATTTGTAACATTTTTTTGAAATAAAAGTATTTAATAAAAATTACAATTATAATGCAAAAAAATAAGTAACAAATTATAGTTAAATCATTACAATATTAAATAATTAAGCATTAAAATTTGCATTTTTTCTTATAAATAGATGTGTGGGGAGAGTTGAACCACTTAGGGTAAATGGGGTGGGGGAGACTCGGACAATGAAAGATGTGGAAGGATGATGTGGAAGGAGGTAGATTTGTGTGAGGGAGAGAGGTGAACAGTGAGGAGGTGGGTTTCCCTCTCACTGTCTCAGATGTGGAGACAATGGGAGGTTGATTGAGCTGTCCGAGAGATGTGGGGAGAGGAGGTCGGACATGTGCAAAGATCGGGTGGGGACCAAATGTGTCCGGGGAAAGGAGACCAAATGCGAAGGAGGAGAAGGGGAAGGGGACCACAATAAGAAGTTAAAAATTACAATACCAAACCGCCGCCCGTCGCCCGCTGCGGTCAACCACCGCCCATCGCCCGCTGTCGGTCAACCGCCGCCCTCCGCCACCCGCGCGCACGCGCCTTCCGGCGCCCTCGCTCACGCCCGTCGCCCGCTGCCGGTCTCCTCTTGGAAGCCCTTCGTCGGGTCGGAGAGGAAGAAAGGAAAGTTAAGGTAGGAGGGGGAGGGGGGTAAGGGGGAAAGCGAAAAAGCAAAGCAGGGGCAAGCGCGGCTGAACTTCCTTTTTTTTGTTTTTTAAACACTAGAAGTCGGCAAGCGCACTGCCGACTTCAATTTTTTTTTTTTTTTAAAACCAGCGCGCTTTTGACCGGTTGACTGGTCAAAAGTGCATTACTTTACGAATTAAATTTTTAGTGTGTTATTTTACTTAATAAAAATTTAAACTGTGTTATTTTAAAACAAAACCCGCCAGAGAAGAGGCCCACGGTCGGCTTCACGCTAGGGGACGACGAGGAGGCCCTCGAATGGGCAGCCCTCAAAAGTTTCCCACACACCAAAGAATGCATCTCCTCAGTGCAGAGGGAAGGGCAGAGAGATTGACATAAGAAAGCTTGGAAAAAGGAGCAGAGAGAACTGCTGCTCATGGCCGTTCGTGTCGAGACGACGGCTCAAATGCTCCTTCGGTGTGGGGACGGGACCGTTGGCTTCGAGGTGGGGGAGGCGGGGGAGGTATAGCCCGACTCCAGGAGCAATTTCCAGGGCAATGACCGTGATGATCGGCATCGTCCTTGCTCTGGAGGTGGTGGCCACGGAGGAACCCTCGGATGGCCCAGACACCTACGTTGATGCTTATCTCTCTCTAAAATTCCCTCTCTTCTTTTCTGGTGGCGGCACCTGAGGGTTGAAGACAACAGGGTTGGAGCCGTCGATCATCAAGGGTTGGAGATGATGGTGGAAGGGGGTACCCCGCACAAACAAAACCCTAAATCCAATTATTTCATTTCCCGCCGAAAATGAAATGTATGGTGTCACAACTAAATCTTAATTACACCTATGATTATTATTTTTTTGGATGTTATGTATTGATCAATACATATATTTTAAATTTTCATAAGTATATTTTAATTTTTTCTTATATTTTTATGTAAATCGTGGCAAAAATAATTATTTTTACACATTGTTGTGTAAAATCATAACTACATACACTTATATACACGGCTAAAATAAGTGAACGTGTAAACTTACAACGGATATTTTAGTGTATGTAATCTTATTTATACTTACGTATTACCCAGCTGCCTTAGGTAAAATCTGTGAGTATAAATCTAATTATTGTAGTCTGTCAATGGTCTAATTCCCAAATGATCACTAAATTGGGCTTCAGTTATTTATTTTATAATTGTAATAAGAAGAAACCCAGCCGCCATAAGATCTAAGCCAAAATCATGAAGTGCCATGAGTCGTGGATAAATCGCGAACAGTTTAGCGAGACTAGTAGCTCAAGCGATGG
>JACBKR010006428.1:0-12599 GCA_014218235.1 Colocasia esculenta
TACGTGGCCCTCCATCTTATATGTTTTAGGATTGCCATTAGATCAGGCAAGTTTGTTGTGCTATCCACAAGCTTGCCAATCTGATGACAAACTAAAACTATGGCATGGTGATGCCTTAAATGGGGTAGAGGAACAGTGTAGCTTTATTGTGGCATCCACAAGGGCTACATCCAAATCTATGCTCGTTACGTAATGATGGTACTGCTTAGACAGATTTAATGACTTGTTGTGCTATCCATAAGGTCATTAAAATTCAGGGGCCAAAATAAGATCGGATATTGCAAGAGTTATAAGTGTCAAGAGTTGACCGCTTTCAGATCATAGTATGATTGTTTGTGCTATCCACAAGGTCATGCTATGAGTTTGTAAGATTCTGATCCCCACTAGGAGACCGTCGAGTCTCCCATTCTGTATATCTGAGGGTTATACAGTCTGTCGAAAAATAGTGGGAGTTGATCTTGATTAAAGTCCTAATCTAGATTAATTATTATTTATGATCATCTGCTAATTGTGTTTACATTTCCTTTATAGGAGAAAATGTCGTCAGGTAACCCACTCCGTGGCATACTGGATGCCAACAAATTGACAGACCCAACTAACTCGATTGGCTCAAGAACCTGAAGATTGTCCTCAGGTCTGAGCGCATTGCCTATGTCCTGGAAGGTGATATCCCCGCTGAACCACCTCTAGATGCACCTGAAGGGAAAACACTTGAATTTGCAAAGTGGAAGGAGGATTCCACTCTGGCCCAATGCTACATGCTTGCCTCAATGAGCAATGAGTTTGCAAAGGCAGCATGAGAACATGGATGCTAGATCCATCATGCAGCACTTGCAGGAGAGCTCTTTGAAGAGGGAGCAGGGTAGCAATATGAGATATCCAAGGCCCTGTTCAGAGCTCGCATGGCAGAGGGTCTTCGGTACAGACTCATGTGCTGAAGATGATAGAGTGGATTGACTCGAAGGAGCTTGGTTTTCTCTCTTGACAAGGAACTGAGTAGGGACCTCATTCTCCAGTCACTTCCAAATTCATATTCCCAGTTCATTGTAAACTTTACAATGAACAAGATTGAGGCGAGTTTAGCTGAGATGCTCAACATGCTGAAGACTGCTGAGGGCAACCTTAAGAAGGAAAGGCCACTGTTCTCATGGTTGGAAAGTCCAACAAGAAGAGGAGAGCAGTGCCAAGCCTTTAAGAAGGCAATGCAAAGAAGCAGTCCAAGCAGAAGCAAAAGAAGACATAAGCAAAGGAGAAGAAAAGGGCGAGTGCTTCCACTGCAAGAAGAAGGGGCACTGGAAAAGAAATTGCAAGGACTACCTTGCAACGAAGGCTCAGGAGAAGCAGAAGCTTGGCGAAGCTTCAGGTATCTATATCATAGATCTTCACTTGTCTATTAGAGATTCTACATCTTGGGTTTTAGACACTGGATGTGCTTCTCATGTCTGCAATGATGTGCAGGTGCTGACAAGTAGAAGGAAGCTGAGCAAGGGCGAGGTGAACTTGAGGCTTGGAAACGGCGCAAGTGTTGGTGCACACACTGTGGGGACAGTGAAGCTCAAGTTACCCTCAGGAGATTTACTTTTATTAGATGATTGCCACTTTGTGCCTAGTATCATTAAGAACATTATTCTATTTCTTGTTTAGACAGAATTGGATACAAGTTTCATTGAGAACAATAGTTGTTCAGTTTATTTGAGAAATAACTAGTTGCTTTAGCAAATTTGGTGAATGGTTTGTATCTGCTTGATGTTTCTTAGGAACATCTCCATGTTGATGTTTCTCCTAAGAGAAGTAAGAATAGTGTGAACACTGCCTACTTATGGCATTGTAGGCTGGTCCACATTGGCGAATAGGCTTCAAAAGTTGCATAAGAATGGATACTTGGATCCATTTGATTATGAATCATATGCAACTTGCGAATCCTTGTTTAATGGGTAAGTTGACCAAATCTCCATTTAGTGGACATGGGGATAGGGCCAAGGACATATTGGAACTAATACACTCGGATGTATGTGGTCCAATGTCTACCCAAGCCAAAGGGTGCTACTCATACTTCATTACATTCACGGATGACTACTCAAGGTTCGGATTTGTTTACTTAATGAAGTACAAATCTGAAGCTTTTGGGAAGTTCCAAGAATTTAAGAATGAAGTTGAGAAGCAAACTGGAAAAGGCATTAAAATCCTACGGTCAGACCGAGGAGGTGAATACTTGAGTACAGAGTTCACACAATTCTTAAAGAACAATGGTATCCTTTCTCAATGGACTCCTCCCTATACACCACAGATGAATGGTGCATCGGAAAGGAGAATCGCACCTTGTTAGACATGGTACGATCCATGATGAGCCGTTCACAGTTACCAATTCCCTAGGGGGATATGCGCTAGAGTCAGCGGCATATCTACTGAACCGAATTCCCAGTAAATCTGTGTCTTCTACTCCATATGAGATATAGAAGGGTAGAAAGCCTGATTTTAAACATGTTAAAATTTGGGGCTGTCCTGCCCATGTGAAGAGACACGACCCAAATAAACTGGAATCCAGAACCGATAAGTGCAGGTTTGTTGGATACCCAAAAGAAACATTTGGGTACTACTTTTACCATCATGGTGAACAAAGAGTGTTTGTCGCCAGGAGAGCTGTCTTCTTGGAAGAGGAGTACCTTACCCACGAGGACAGTGGGAGTAAGGTAGATCTAGAAGAGGTTCTAGATCCACAAACTGTGCAAAGTCCACCAGTTGAAACATCGGTTCCAGAACCTGTTCAGGATTATACACACATTCAGCATAGGTCTGGTAGAGTACCTAGACAGCTTGAAAGATATGTTGGACATATCAGTGAAGGCATGTCTTATAATGAGGATGATGATCCAAAGACCTACCAAGAGGCTGTTGATAGTACTCAGTCAGGGAAATGGTGAGATGCCAATGCCATGAATTCTGAGATGCAGTCCATGTACACCAACCAAGTTTGGAACTTGGTAGACTTGCCTGAAGGTATTGTACCTATTGGGTGCAAGTGGATCTTTAAGAGAAAGATCGGTGCAGGGGACAGATCGACACTTATAAGGCAAGGTTGGTGGCAAAGGGGTATCATCAAAGGCAAGGAATTGACTATGACGAAACTTTCTCACCAGTTGCCATGATAAAGTCGATCAGAATTCTTCTCGCCATTGCTGCATACTTTGATTACGAGATCTGGCAATGGATGTAAAAACTGCTTTCTCCTCAATGGAAACATTGAGGAGAAGTGTATATGATATAGCATGAGGGTTTTGCATCCAAAGAGTGTCCAGATAAAGTATGCAAGCTTCAAAGGTCCATCTATGGATTGAAGCAAGCTTCTCGTAGTTGGAACATAAGGTTTGTTGAGGCTATCAAATCTTATGACTTCATTAGAATGAAGATGAACCATGTGTGTATAAGAAAATCAGTGGGAGTGATATCACTTTTCTCATACTTTACGTGATGACATCTTCTCATTGGGAATGATGTAGGGAGGTTATCATCAGTAAAGGTTTGGTTCAAAGAACTTCTCCATGAAGGATTTGGGAGAAGCTCCTACGTATTAGGAATACGTATCTATAGAGATAGATCTAAGAGGATGCTTGCTTGACCCAATCCATGTACCAGATACCATTGTCAAAAGGTTTGGCATGGAAAATTCCAAGAGAGGTCTCATACCAATGAGACATGGGATTATCTCTCTAAGGAGCAGTCTCCTAAGACTCCTGAAGAGAGGGCAGTCATGGATAGAGTCCCCTATGCCTCGGCTATAGGGTTATCATGTATGCCATGCTATGTACAAGGCCTGATGTAGCATTTGCTCTAATTGTTACGAGCATATCAGGCAAATCCAGGTGAAACACACTGGATGGCAGTGAAATGTATCCTTAAGTACTTGAGAAGGACTAAGGATATATTTCTGGTTTATGGAGGAGGGGACTTGAAACTTCGGGCATATACTGACTCGAGTTTCTAGTCAGATCCAGATGATAGCAAGTCTACATCTAGGTTAGTGTTCACCTTAAACGGAGGTGCAGTGAGCTGGAAGAGTTCCAAGCAAGAAACCACTGCAGACTCAACGGCAGAAGCTAAGTACATTGCTGCAGCTGAAGCCGCCAAGGAGGCAGTGTGGATGAAGAAATTCATCACCGACCTTGTTGTGGTGCGGGTGACTCTGATCCGATCCCATTGCTGTGTGACAACAATGGGGCCATTGCGCAAGCGAAAGAGCCGCGGTCTCATCAGAAGTCGAAGCACATTCTGAGGCGATTTCACCTGATCAGGGAGATTATCACTAGAGGAGATATACTGGTGGAAAGAGTTCCTTCAGTTGACAACATTGCAGATCCACTGACGAAGCCTCTGACTCAAATTGTGTTTGAGCGCCACCTAGAGTTTATGGGTTTAAGACATAAAGGTGATTGGCTTTAGTCCAAGTGGGAGATTGTTAGTTATGGGTGTCCTCAAGCCAATCATAACTTGTACAATCTTGTTCTTTAATAATAATAATAAGGCTTTTATATTCATTATGTGTAATTCGTTTATCGTTTCATTATGAAGTCCATGAATATGCGCAATGGATACTAATTATGATGAGATCATAACAATGGGATTAATATCCTTTAAGCATATATTCTTAATTGTTCCTAGTCGGAGGATATTCGAGAAGGACATCAATATCCGGTTAGACTAGTACAGGTTGCACCTGCTCATATGATGAGGGTGACTGGTCTCATAGTCATTGTGTGGAGACACTAAGGTGAATCTGTAGGTGCTCATTGGAGAATGAGTTCACTGAACTGATCCGTTATGAATCGCTGGATGGTAATGTTACCTAACTATCAACCAGCTAGATTCATTGTCACAGTGGCGTGATTGGTCTTTAGACCTCAGACACCAAGGACACCTTGTCGGTGGACTTCTATATTTTGACCTTAACTTATAGATCTCTAGCCATAGGGTCTTAATCAGTTAAGTGTTCGGATATAGCGGAATACCTTCGAAGGTGATTATGTGGTCAACATGGGATTGCTCGCTCTCGGTAATAAGAGAGTGAATGCTCTAGGGAATGATGCCTAATAGTCCCTGGCCAGGGCATGACTACTTATCAGAAAAGGAGTTTTCTGATATTGTTATGCAGCATCTAATCCAAGTGAGTGCGCGTATTAGGGTTTGACAGTTGACCATACCCTAAGTGCACTCGGGAGCATTGTACGAGCGAAGGACTATAGTCACGTGGTATCTGTTGACACAAAAGGTTCCTTGAATGGGTGCTGAACCCCAATGCTTTCCAGGATCAAGTGGTGTTGCTTGGCACCCAACTTGATTGGAAGCCCGGTCAATTATCGTGAGACGATAATTGATTGTGTATTAATTAATATGAGATATGATTAATTGCAGTAAGTCAATAAAGAGTTATTGGGCTTAATGGCTAAAAACTGGACTAGCACTTGGGCCTAGAGGGTCACACGCAATAGAGTTCCGAGCAGACTGGGCAGGATGACCGTATAGACATTAACTGGGTTTGTGTGAAAAACCACAGAGTCTATATATACACGTGGAGAGTTAAACCCTGGCCCAAGCTCCAGGCTCTCTTCTGGCCTCCACCTCCTCTCTCTCTCCCTGGGCGCCCTCACCTTCTCTCTCTCCACTCTCTGGCACATGGGGGAGTTGAGATCCGGGAGACGCGTGGAGACCGAGGAGATCCCGTCTGCGTCTGGAGCTCGCGTGGATACGTCTAGAGGACGGACACCTGAACGGCTTGAAGCACCAGCGCCTCCAGCGCTACCTCCTCCCCGGATTCGGGAGTTTCGCAACCCCGCAAAGGTAAAGATCGGATCTTCCCACGTTCGGGTTCTCCATTTTTGTTCGATTCCGACTACCGGCAACGATATCTACCGGAGGGAATTGCGTTTCCGCTGCGCTCTGTACGACTCCTTACAGGATGCACCCAAGATATAAGCACGCTTAAGACCAGCGAGGAGAGCTTCCTATTCAGACATGTTGTTAGTGGCAGAGAAGGTGAGCTGAAAAGCGATGGGGATGGTAATACCCTCCGGGGTGAGCAACACAGCTCCAATGCCCCGTCCCCGAGAGTTGAGTGCACCATCAAAGTGGAGGGACCAGAAGGGATCTCTGGAGATGACCGAGAGCTCTTTGTCAGGAAATTCCTCTCGGATGGATTCGCTGTGAGGTAATGGAAGATTGGCAAGGTGCTCGGCAATGGCATACCCTTTGATGGAATTTTGGACCATAAAAGAGATGTCGAATTGGGAGAGGAAGCTCTGCCAGCGTGCAACCCGATCAGAGAGGACAGGTTTTTCTAGGAGGTACCTAAGTGGATCCATCCTAGAGATCAGCTTGACCTCGTGGGCAAGAAAGTAGTGCTTGAGTTTTTGGACTACCCACACGAGCATGGTTCAAGTTTTGTCTGCGGTGGTGTATTCGGATTCTGCGGTGTTGAAAAGCCTAGAGAGATAGTATGCTGCCCTTTCTTTTCCTGATTCATCGTGTTGTGCAAGGACAGCACCTAGGGAGTCCTCAATGACTGAGAGATATAGGATCAGTGGTTTCCGGGTACAGGAGGTTGCAAAACTGGGGGATTCATGAGATACCTCTTCAAATCATCGAAGGCTTCTCGGCACCTATCATTCCATTCGAACTTCGCCTCTCCTTTCAAGAGATCATAGAACGGGTGACATCTTTGTGAATGCTATGATATGAATCTTCTAATGAATTGCAGACTTCCAATCAAGCCTCTTAGTTGTGAGATATTCTTTGGAGGCGGTGTAGACACGCGAATTCGACTCCACCGTGGGCAAATTTCATATGTGCCATAATGCCACAAATGGCCCTCATATTGCTTGTAAAAGTGTTTTCCAATATTCTCGGATTACCCCGTTCTTCCCCGGTGCTTCCCCTCCATTTCCAAGGCTCATCGGAGGTCGTGGGCAGAAATTCGAGTCGCGACTGGTCTGGTGGGCGCATTCTTTGAAGTCGGGACGGGTCTGGCAGTCGCATCTGAAACACGTCTAGCATGGTCGACGCTACTACATCAAGTCACGCCGGGCATATTAGGCGCGACCAGGCTGATTGGCCCTTGTCGCGATGGGTCTAGGAGGACGCTTCTTAAACGCGTCGGTCAATGTGGACGCGACTATGCATCGATTCGGAGGCTACACACCGATTCCTTTTATGGCGTCGGCTCCTCCCGACGCTATTATATCGATTGATTCTTATTGCGTTGGTTCGATACGATGCGATTCTAATTTCTGTATTTATTAAATACGAAAATTAGGGGATTCCTGTCATGGCGTGTCTTACCGACGCTATTCATGTCGCGTCCGCCATGAGCGACGCGATTAAAAGTCAAAGCTTATGCGTACCTCGCAACCATGGCTCCCAAGTCGCCAAACCATGGCGATTTCATAATCGCGTCCGGAATGGACGCCGCATTTTAGACCGCCTGTCAAATCAAAGGACGGCCTGCCAAAAGGTACGATTCAGTTGCTAAATGCGGCGGCCTACCCTGACGCAATCAGGAGTATGGCCGCACGCTACGCCCGTCACATCAGTTTGACTTTTAAGTTGCGGCGCCCATACCTAAGGCAATTAGCGGCATGGTCGCAGGCTACGCCTGTCCCATCAGTCTAACTTTTGAGTCGCGGCAGCCTTCCCGGACGCGATTCCAACATTGTCGCATCCGCCTTGCCCGACGCGATTCAGGGATTTTCTGCCTATAAATAGACTCCCGAGCATCATTTGTAGAGGGGGGCCCATTCATAGCGGCGAAGCCCTGTCGGATTTATGCCTCAGCTCCGGACCAAGGAGGCCCGCCACGCCATCCGAGATCCCGTCCATCCAATCGGCGTAAGGCGGAGGAGCGCTCCTTCCACGTCATCCTCCACGCACTTCGGAACGAAGCGGGGGCGTCTTCCTCCTCTCCTTCCTCCGTCCATTCCGGAAGCGCCGCCGCACCATCCACCATTTTGGGAAGCACCCCCCTCCCCTTTTATTTTCTCTTTGTTTATCCATCTCCTCCGGGCCCACGTGGCTCCCTTATACCATTTTTACGCACACACACACATGCATGCATTACACACACCACATTTTTTAGGGTTTAAAAGCCACCACTCAAGGTGTGTTCTTCCCCATGTCATTTTTTCATTCTTTATTTGAAGATTTGTATACTACACGCGGCTAATCCCCTTTTCCTTTTCATATCTATTTTGTCAGGGTAATCAAATGAGGAAAGTGCCCTCTACCACGGCCGGCCGTGCTCGTAGAGGAAGAGGAACCCACATCCCCCGCGCAATCTCCCCACGCTCCAAAAGGTATTCCTTGCGATCACCTATTCCATTCGCACCCCTTTCGCGCGTGCATTCTCCATTCGGTACCCTTGTGTACTTGGCGATCACGATCCATCTCTCACCCCATATCCCCTTTGTAGACGCTTGGAGTTTCCGACGAACTCAAAGCGGTATCCACAGATTGGCGATCACGGTGGGACCTCTTTTGCATTTCTTTATTGATTACCCACTCCTTCGTGCCCCACGTGGCACTCCCCTCGGCGCCCTTGCGTGCCTCTCCTTCTTTTGTCTTTTTTATAAATATACCATGTCGCATGCTGTGTCTAGTCTAGTTTTTTTTGTATTATTGCATTCATATCTTCTATTATTGCCTTTTTTTTTTAGTTCTCGGGTTGCCTTTGGAATCGCGTCCAATACAGAGGACGCGATTCGGTCTGAGAACGCGACCGATTAACTGGACGTGTCTCTATTTTGTATCGTGGCGGCCAAAGCCAACGCGTTACTGTCTTCATGTCGCGGCGGCTAAGGCCGACGCGTCACTATTTTCTGTCGCAGCGGTAAAGGCCGACGCGTTTCTATCTGATAGTCCATCCACTGAGACCAGGCATGGCTTTGCCAGCCTTCTGGGGCTTTCAGATCTGCGTCCAGGTGACTGGACGCGATTTAAGTCAAATAGCGATCGTTGTACCAGACGCGATTTGACTGACTGACAGAAATGCACCCCTCTGTCGTCTTTTTACTATAAACTACTGCATACAGGGCATATTGCATCGGTCGGGGGACCTCCTTCCCTCATATCCTAGGCTCCACACACCCTTCCGATGAAGACAAGATCTTCATTGGGCATTTCGTCCCTTTGGACTAGCGAACCTTCTCTCGGAACGTCGTAAGTCTTCGTACCCCGTGGATTCCCTCACGGCGAACCGAGCTGGTTATACCCCTCAGTTGACGGGGTTAGCTATCCCATTGCGTGGTGAGAGGTAATTCTAGTTGCATCCCGAAGTATTCATTACTCTACCCAACTAGGATCTCACCTGGAGTGATACATGCTCATTCAATCCATTAATTAATTATGGAACTCCTAAAAACAAGCGCTAAACATCATAACTTGATTGAACCATCATTGATTGATTAATCTTTGTTCAACCTTGTTTGATTGCTTGCATTGTTAAAAATGGACTCATACCATCATGCTTATCTTAATATGGACTATGAGGATAATTTAGATGGCCAATCTTTCTAGTCCCATGTCCGTCCATCTCACCACCGTGAGGGACAACCTTCTACTTCTTATGGTTATGTGCGCACACCGCGCACTAACCAATTTGATGTCCCCTCACGTTTACCTCCATTCAAAACCCGGCAAGAGCCTTCCCCCCACCATGACTCCAAAGTCCAAACTATCCTGCATGCCCTTGATCAGCTCACCCCTCAACAACTCAACCTGATTCAATCTTTGTTGAGGGTGTGACTCCGCCTCCCTCTCCTTCTCCTAGGCACCCACCTTGTATATTCTGGTGACTTCACTGCACACCCTTGTACATTCTTCATCACCTCGGCCCCTAGCCATTTGAGCTCCCGTGCTCCGATCTATACGGACCAACCCTTGGGAAGGCCCATTCATTCAAGGCCACCCCCATGTACCCCTCATATGCCCAGCAGCAACCCACTCCACTGCAACATGCTCTTCTCCAGAAATTGAACGATCTGGAGGGTCAAATAAATAAGCTTTCCGATCCCATGGGTGCCTGTCGCCGCCATGCCAGCTCCCCCTCAAATCTACATACCTCCTTCGGAGATGCCGTCGTAACGACTCTACAATGGCACGGGTAATCCCTACCTTCATGTCAAGGAGTTTCTCTATGAGTCTTCACGCTGGCAACGTGATCCCATCACCTTAGCATATTTATTTAGAAAATCTCTTGATGGCCCTGCACTCAAATGGTTCTACTCTTTAGAGCCAAGTGAGGTAGAAGACTTCCGCCCCTGCACAAGAAATTCCTTCAAAGGTACAAAGACCGCTTCAGCCCTTATCTATCTATTGGGATCTAGCATCTGAGAAGATGAGGGCCAACGAGGAATTTGCACAATTTGCTGACCGTTGGAGGTCAATGGCCACAAGAATGCAGCATGTGCTCTCGGAGTTAGAGCAAATAAAAATAATCATTTCCAATTCTACTCTGAGGTTCAAGCACATCTTGGCCATGAACAAAATCGATACGATGGAAGAGCTCTACGAGTGGGGACGTTACATCCAGACACATTTAATAGGCTCCCCGATCGTAGATGTTTTCAATCAAATTAATCCGAGAAAGAACGGATCAGTGGACGCCATCCACCATCCATCTCACCACCATACAACATCCACATCATATACACCTCCATAAACACCCATCTACCACAACATGCCTCCACCTAGGCGTCCATTGATTCGTCCTCCTCAGACCCAACAACCTCCAACTGGGCCCTACGACGCACCCATTCATGAAGACGCTCCCGTGCCCTATGTTGCACCTGATCCGGTACCCATACTAGCTCCAGCTACCCTACCTCCACACCAGCCTGTTGCTCGGGCCTGAAGTTGCCAATGCCCAACCCATCCACGAAACCACTTGGTGTTACGACGATGAACCTTCCGAGGTCATGTTCGTACGCCATTTACCTACACCTCCTACATTGCCATCCACATTTACTAAACCCTCCATCATTAAACCTACTGTTAAACCAATCATTACACCCCCCACTACACCAACACCATTGGCAACCGAACCCGAGCAAACCCTTGCCATCATACCCACTACACCTCCACAGGCCATACAGCCTCCCACTACCCCCACATCCACCCCCATCCAACTGAGCGGGTGCAAGTTTTTAAGGGGCAATGAGCGTCAGCATAAGAAGGAAGCCTCGGGACTGGGCATTCTATTCAAAATTCAAGAAAATATCCTTGTATGCCGGTCATTGTTTCTGTACTGGGCACATTTACCGAGCGGGAGTCCTCCCCTCCAATCATGGCCGTCAAGAGACCTTCTAAATCCATGCCAATCATGCCAGTTGCCAACAAACGCCATTTAGAATACTCATAGGGAATCTTTCCCTCCAAGCTCTCATGACGCCTCACACCATTGGTGTGAGCCTCCCACGCCATTGAAGGGGTCAACGATCCAAATTATGCTCACCCATTCAAAGGCCAAATCCTTGGCACAATCAATGGCTCAAGGGGCGCCCCCTTTCCATAACCAACATTATACAACTTTGGTCACGGTCCCCACTTTGTTGCTTCCAACTCTGCGGTGGAACTCCCCACCCTTCCACTGAATTATATTCCGAGGGAGTTGCACTGTTGCTTGAAACTCCGATGGAAGTCAACAATCCTCCAATCCATGAGGGTTGTTCAATCCCTGTGAGAAGAGCAAGACCATCCACCGCTGGGCACATTATAAGAGGAAGTACCTTAGGGTCAAACTGCCAATTCCCAAGCGGAAACCGCCGAAGCCGGGCAAAGAAAAAGACCAGGGGGCTTCCATCTTTTCTGTTTTCTTTTCAGTCATCTTTCGTGCTTCTTAGCACCTTCCTGCGAGTTCTCCACATTCCTCCTCACGGGATGCATTTATTTCATCTTTTTTATGATCCATTCTCTGCACCGAGCATCGTGTCCCATTTTGACCCTTACTCTCCTTTCCGTGCCCCACGTGGCACACCTTTCCTCTGTGCCCCACGCAACACATCTCCTTCTTGTGCCCCACGACACCTTTCCCTTTTGCGCCCCACGCAACGGCACCTCCCTCTTTGGCCCCTCGCGGCCCACTTGTTCCCTTCTCCCCTCCGGCTATCTGGATTATTTTCCTTTTGCAGGGCACCAGGCCCTCCTCCTTCTCCAAGTCCCTCCGGCCCCGTCGGAGTCTCCAAATTCTTCCCGCAATCTCTCCTGCCATTTTGCCATTTTCAATCAGGTCATCCGACCTTTCTCTCACTGTTTTCGGGGCTTTAGCCGCCACTTATCTTTTTAATTTCCAAATAAATTTGTACATTCTCCATAGTCTCTGAGTCTCGCCCCGTCATAGGGCATTCGTCCTCCTATTTCCGCAATTCTCTCCTCTCCATTTTCAATCAGGTCATCCGACCTTTCTCCCACTATTTTCGGGGCTTTAGCCCTCACTTGTCTTTTTAATTTCCAAATAAATTTGTACATTCTTCAAAGCCTCTGAGCCTCACCCCATCGCAGGGCATTCATCTCCTTTTTACCCTCCAAACTCTTATTGTGGAAAGTTACTATACTTATCA